>JARHVA010009984.1:10000-237072 GCA_037957365.1 Torreya grandis
TTATAAATTTGTATTATCAAGACTTTTGAAAATATTTGAGCATAATAAATTTACACCAAAATAGATTAAAAATGATGTTGTGAGGCCTCCTATTTATATATTTTTTAGAATGCCTAGAATTAACCTAAACCATCTATCTCAAGATTGAGATGTGCGGTTGAGGATTAATTAAATTTTTGGAATTAAGTTTGTAATTATCCTCATCATGAAATTTGAAAAATGGGAAATTAAGAGGTATGGAGAGCATCATGGAAGGCATTGATGAGGCATGGGAGGCATGAATCCTGATATTTATGGCATTTATGGCATATGGATGTCTTCTCAAGAAATGAGGTCACTTGATGATGCAGATATTCAATATCTATTTCCAAAACAATTCTCTATGGAATTATTAATTAGGCCTTGATTTGGATTAATTAGCTCTTAAGCATGATCAAGCACTTTATGCACAAATTACTCAAATTAATCAAAATTCCTTGTTATTGGTCTAAAATTTGACTGGATTAGATTCTAAAGGCAATGTCAGGTGAATTAGAACCATATTCAAATTTAGGATGTTGCCACTAACAAATAAAAAAGGCACATGTCTTGTGTAGAAGATTTGATAGGGGAAGAGTAATCCAAAGCATCTAAGTGCAAATTTGGCATTTTGACTCGAAATGAACTGATCAAAGTTAGTTAGCTGATAAATTATATTGCCCCATTTAGGGATAACCTAGCCAAAATTGGCACGTAAATATGCCATTTTCACATCATTTTGTGTGTTTTAGTGTTTTTAGGCCAAATTATGCATTTTACATGGAAATTGGCTGAAAACCTGATTGGAGGTTATCGATGGCTAGATTTAGGTGTTTATAATTTACCCCTATTTGGGAAAGCGTCAAAAGATATAAGAATAGTAACATATTCTCAAAGAATGAAAAGGTCTTGTATGCCTATAATTAAAATTATGATAAAATAAATATATGATGCCCCCTCGAGGGAATGGTTGGCACAAGCAGGTTGACAAACGATCTCTCAAAAATAAAGCAGTGAAATGAGGGGACCAAAGAAAGGAAAGATGATGAGTTGAAAACACAATGATATTGAAAAAGTAGTCAAAATAATTGAGAATTCAAGTTTGATGGTGTACAATGGTTTACCCAAAGGTGGTTATAAGAATTATACCCCAATAGTGGCAACATGGTATGATAACACAATGATTTGCCCAAAGGCGGTTATAATCATTGAGAAGATGGAGCTACCCCAGTTAGGATAGAAAAATAAGATAATAACATGCCCCTATATGGGAAAAAAAGTAAAGTGGTGATAACACAATGATTTACCCAAAGATGTTTATAATCATTGAGAAATGTAGGTCGGATGATGTGCAATGATTTTCCCATAGGTGGTTATAATCATTGGACCTTGATTATGGAAAACATGATAAACTTGGTCGAGGATGATGATAAATTAACATAGAGGGTAATGATGAATTGAAAAAACCTACTAGTAGGGAGATGCTCATTCAAATTAATAAATATTGAAACTCTTTCATGTTTAATTACTCTATTTAGGATATGATTGGGAGTGAATCGGGATGTCAGTGTTGAATAGATGTTGTCATTTTTAAATAGAGATCTTAAAGCTGAGGTTTTTTGTAACATGTGATGTTAGGATTCATGATAGAACGCCATAAATACTTAGCCAAAATATGTATGAATATTGACTCTCATAATGTAATATTCAATAGAAAATAATGTACCAATGATAGAAACTATGATGACAATGTAAACATCTCAATAGGGATATATTCAAGTGTAAGTGTGGGCAAGGAATCACCTAATGAGCACACATAAACTAAATCAAGGAAACATGCTGAAAATAAAAAAATAAATAGACAAATAAACAAAATGAGTAAAAATAAACAAACAAACAAACAATGCAATAGAAACCCTACAAACATTGCCCCTAGAAAATAGGTGAGCAAAATGGGGGAATAGAAGAAAATGAATGGGGTGGCCAAGCTATCTCCATATGCTCTAGGAAAGTTGATGCTACCTACATAATTCCATGGATGTAATATCCAATAAAAAACTTTAGGCCAAATGTAGTTCTCCTAGGGAATGGGAAGAGTGTGATAACTGAGGAAAATAAATAGAATGGACATGATAGAAGAATAAGAATGATCTTGAAAAATAGAAAGTGCATGAGAAAAAAAGGCCAAAAAGGATGGGGAAACTAAATGATAAGTGATTTTCTTGTAATTTAGTAAGGGTTCCCAGAATCCTTAAGGCAAAGAAGTGGTTAATATTTTTTTCCTTTCTAATGATTTCAAATGTTTTTAGAATCGTTTTGAAGTGTCTCAACTCAATAAAGAATGATGAATCACTAAATGGTTCAAGCTCACAAAAATGGTGAGAGAATTTAAACTAAGGTTGCTCAAAAAATGGTGAGAGCATGGCTTAGGTTGCTCATAAAATAGAGAGAGCGTTCACACTTAGGTTACTCACAAAATGGTAAGAGCGTGGATTAGGTTTCTCATAAAATGGTGAGAGCATGGCTTAGGTTACTCACAAAATGGTGAGAGCGTGGCTTAGGTTTCTAAAAAAATAGAAAGAGTATGGCTTAGGGTGACTGAGATGACCTCAACAAGTATTGGGAACTACCTACATAGTCTTAGAGTAGGACCTCAAGTCACTGTAGTTCTACCCTTATAGTGGAGAAATTTGACTAGTACAACAATCAATTCAAACAAAATATGCACAGTTGGTAAAAAGGTATAGTATGACATAAGAAGTGGAAAGTTGGTATGTTAAGGCTTAATGTTGCCCTTAGTTTTCCCATAGGTGGTTATAACCAGGACACAATGACATAGATCAAAGGTACTAATTTGCCCAAAGGTGGTTATAATTAGCAGCAAGACTGGTGGTAAGAAATAAATAACAAACAAAGGATGCAACTACCAAAAATTTTATCACACTTGTCCCAAAATATGATCTCTGTCTAAAGTACTTAAACCAATTGATGAAATTGATCAGATACCTTTACGCTAAAATGTGTAACAAATGGAAAAAACCAACGTCAAACAAGCTAGACTATAGAATAAACTAGGCTGGTAGGTCATAAATGCAAAGTGGATATGATGAAGAGGATGGATAATAATGGTATTATGTACAAATAATAATAGTGATAAAATGGCATAACTAAAATGGTCCTTATAGATAATACACCTTAGCATTCAAATATAGTATAATTTAAGGTGAATAATATTCATCAACTCTAAAAGTTCTTCTCCATCTAGTGTGGCAAGCTTGTATGCTCTTGATATATAATTTTTAGTGATGATGAAAGGCCCTATCTAGTTTGGTTTGAATTTCCATTTGTGATTCTTCTCAGTCATGGTATTATTTTGGTTTTCTTTAAGAACAAGATCACCAAATTTAAATGTTCTATACTTAACATGCTGATTATAGTGACCTTTGAGTTAGTTCTAATATGCTTAAAGATTGTTAATCATGGCCATGTATTTCTCATCAAGTAGGTCTAGATCTTGCAAGTGAGCTACTCGATAGTCATGATCATCTAGAACATGCTTAAAAAAGATGCATAGTGAAGGAAATTTGACTTCAATAAGAAGGATGGATTTAGTACCATAAACAAGTGAGTATTAAGTGGATCCTATGGGGGTATGATGATTGGTACAGTATGCCTAAAGGGTATGGAATATCTAGAGGTGACAATCATGACTAGCATCATTGATAATCTTTTTGAGAATATTGATAATGGTTTTGTTGGATGCCTTAGCTTGGCCATTACCTTGAGGGTAATATGCTATATAAAAATGTTGTGTGATGTTATATTTGATACATAACTAGTCTACATCCTTATTTTTGAATGATCCTCCATTATCAGATATAATGTTAGAAGGAATACCATAGCGGCATATGAGATGGTTGAAGATGAAATTGTAAATTTGATTTTCAGTCATGTAAGTGAGGGGTATAGCTTCAACCCACTTAGTGAAATATTTGGTGGTGGTAAGGATATATTTATGCCATCGAATGAAGTGGAGTTAATATTCTCAGTGAGGTTAAGCCCTTGTAGAAAATGGCCATGGTGTCAACATCAGTTTCAAAGTTTTTGTTGGGGCGTGAATCAGATTAGCATGCTAGTGACATTTGTCACACTTCTTTACATATGCAATAACATCAACATACATGGTGGGTCAATAATAAATAGTATGCAAGAGCATTTTGGATAGGACTACCCAACTAGAATGGGCTCCACATACTCCTTCGTGAACTTATCTGAATGTTAATATAGACTCTACCAAAGTTAAACAATGAGGTAGAGTTCCATCAAAACTACAATGGTAACAGGTGGATCCAAGTAGAGTATAATGAGAAAAATGATGAATGAAGGCATTGGTTTGTTTTCAAGAGAAATTATGTGGTATAATTTGGTCATGAAGGTAGTTTTAAAGGTCTGAGTACCAGATAGAATTAGGACCAATAATATCACAAATCATGGCAATGGTTGAAGGTTCATAAGCTAGTGCTGATAAATTATTGATGAGGAACTGATACTCTCTAGATTTATCTATTTGTCAAATTAGAGAGATAATAATAGCCATGGCATTTATCATTCTATTACTATCCCTTAGTATGTGCTCAAATTAAATGTTGGCAATTTGTTGTTTAAGAGTGTCGACCATGGCTTTATATGGAACCAACTTGTCATCTTTGGTCTAAAAATGATTAGTAACCTAATTGATGATTAACTAAAAATCACCGTAAACTTAGAGATGATATATATTCTAATTCACTACTTGTTGAAGTCCTACAATAAGTGCTTCATATTTAGCCATGTTATTTGTACAAGGAAAGCCGATTTTGAATGATTTAGGGATTAGATCCCCCTTATGGTGTAATAAACAATAGTCTTGCCCATGATCCATGTGTAATGAATGAAACATCAAAATACAACTTCTAAGGTTGTTCCTGAAGGGGTGTGTCAATGATGGTCATGATGGATTCATCGATAAATCAAAACGTAAGTGGCTATGTGTCTATGAGAGGTGCTTTGGCAAGTTGATCTATAAGAAATTATCCTTTGATTGCCTTGTAATTGACATACTATATGTCAAACTCACTAAGAAGCATGATCCATTTGGCCATTCTACCTTGTAATGTGGTTTTAGATTATAGATACTTGAGCAGATCTACTTTTGAAATGACCATGGTCTTATTATTCAACATATAATGGCATAGTTCTAAGCTACAAAAACTATGGCTAGACAAGCTTTTTCAATAGGTGTATAGTTATGTTAATATGTAACCAAGGCATGACTTAGGTAGTATATAGCATGCTCCTTTCCATTGTCATCATGTTGAGCCAAGATTGTCTCCAGAGCATGATCAGTAGCTAAAAGTTATAAAAAGAATGGCTTTCCTAGCATATGAGGTAATAAAATAGGTAGATTGATAAGATAGTCTTTGAGTTGTTGAAAATTTATTTAGCAATGATCATCCTAATGAATTGAAACTCCTTTCTTCAAAAGGTGTGTGAATGGATGGCACTTGTCTGCCAACTAAAAGATGAAGCATCAAATTGACTAGAACTTACCTTATAGACTACGAAGTTGCTTTAAATTGGTTGGTGGAAGCATCTTGGTTATAGCATGGACTTTAGTCAGATCAACTTCAATACCTCTATGATAAATAATGAAGCCAAGTAATTTACCTAAAGTTACACCAAACACACATTTCTTTGGATTGAGTTTGACTTTGTACTCTCATAGTTTTTCAAATATCTTACATAGCACTACTGGATGGTCAACCAGGGTTTTAGATTTTCCTAATATGTCATCAACATAGTCTTTAATAATATCATGCATCATATCATGGAATATGATAGTCATGGCCCTTTGATATGTAACGCTAGTATTCTTAAGGCCAAATAACATCACTTGATAATAAAATGTTCCCCATAGAGTGGTGAACACTATTTTATGTTAATTTTATAACATGATTCTAATCTAGTTGTATCCTAAAAAGCCATCCATGAGTGAAAGCATTTCATAACTAGTGATGGAGTTAATGATCATGTCGATATTAGGTAAGGGAAAATCATATTTAGGACAAGATTTGTTGATGTCTCAAAAATTAGTATAAATTTTGATCCCTTCAAGCTTTTTATTAACATGTACCACATTAGAGATCCATTCTGAATAATCAATGGATCAGATACATCCTTCTTTTGAGATTTTTTCCAACTCTTTATTTACCAATATAGTAATGTGAGGATTTATCTTATGTAGCTTTTGTTTTACTTTTTTAGCATCAAGATTAACCACAAGGTGGTATAGAACCAAGGTAGGGTCTAAACTTAGCATGTCAGAATAAGCCCATGCAAAGATATCTACAAATTCTCTCAATGGAGTTTTAAAGACATCATGTTCCTCTTTAGTGAGGGACGTGCCTAATTTTATCCATTTCAGGTCTGATGAAGTCTTAATGTTTACATATATTGTATTTTTGACTAGAAGGGTCAAATTATCTTCCAGGATAGTATGTAATGAGTTGAATTATTATATTATGTCAGGGTCCTCTGTTAAGACTTGATCTTTAACTTCTCTTAGGCATGATGAATATAAATCCCCTAATGGGAGATCTAGCCATGTGACAAAGATAATAAAAAATTCTTGAAGAATTTGATCAAATATTTGTTGTTTCTCAAAGATGAACTCAGATCCACAGGCAAGTTCATCATTGGTGGTCTCCTAGTCTCAATTTGAAGAAGAATGAACACCCCCATCTAATAGTGCCTGAGATAGGTTTTCACTAATAGATTGGCCTTTATCTTTACTTTTTCCCTAGTCAAAAGGTGCCTCAAAGAGTTTTTACTTTGGGATCTCAATGTTTTACTTATTTACTTTTGGCTAAGGGTGTTAACTCACTCTCCAAAATAGGCTGCAAGATCCAATGTGATTGAGAACCTAGATTTGTGATCTCCCAATAGAACATTATCTTTAAGGTCTAAGAAATCATATAATGCCTCATCATTCTGGAACTCATCAATCAACAGACTAGATTCTTGTTGGTCTCAATCTATCAGTTGGGGATAATATAATGGTAAAGGGTTGTGATGAATGGATAGGGTAAGGGTACAAATGGAATTATTATCAAACAAGTTGGTTTTATCTAAGTCATCAAAGGCGAGGCTATGATTAGACTCTACTTTGTTATTGGAATCATCATCACTAGTCGTTAGTGATGGAGTTTGAATAAGATATGTGGGGTCACCCTAGGCAATTTAAATACAGGTCCATAAGGTCTTTCATACTCAGTCATGGAAATTGGCTCAATGGTTCCTTGCTAATTTAGTTTGAGACCTCTTCCTTCATATTTGTGATGCTCCATGATCTTATTGGGAATAGGATAATTTGAATATTTATAACAATCATCTTGGTTGTCATTATATAACCATGATTCATCTCCTTTAAGAGGGTTAGGTTCTAGGCCAGATGCTGGTAAAAATGTGATAGGTCCTTTATCTTTGTTCTTTTGTTGCTAATGCCTATGTGGGATGACTTTAGGTCACCTAAAGGTTTTCAGATTCTAAGGAAGATTGACAATATGAAATGTATCATGGGTCACATATTCTCTTGGTCTATTATCTAAAATGGTGAAATGATTAGAAGCTTTAGGAGGTGGCATGTGAGAAAGAGAATCCAAGGTTTTATGATCTATATAATTATCTAATGAAGGATAAATAAGTATAGCCTTTCATTTATCCTATTTGGAACTTAGATTCATATCATACTAATAATTATAGCTTTGAAATTCAACCTCAAGATGCTTTTAGTGTTCATATGGGTGTAAATCTCTTGGAATATTCACTTCCATCCCTAAGTGGGAAAAAATGATACATTGGTGTAGTGTTGACAAGACTGCATGAATCTCATGTAACTAAGGCCTACCTAGAAGTATGTTGTATGATAACTCAAGATCAAACATGTGGAAAAGTGTATCATGGGTCAAAGGCCCAATGATAACTGGAAAACTAATGGTGCCTTATGACTCTCTTTCCTAATTATCATAAGCTTTAATAGTTATTGTTTTTGGCTAGAGATCTATCACTGTGTACCTACGAAGCTTGATGAGATTTAGAGATAATATATTAAGGCCAAATCCATTATTTATAAGGACATGTTTCACTTTATGGCATCTTATATAAACATATATGTATAATGGGTTATTATGGAGTGGGCCAAGGGAAGACATATCGGTTTGGTTGAATGTGACTTGTTGGGATAGAGCTAGGTGTCCAACCAAAGCTTGAAATTTATTAGGGATATGTCACTAGCAATAGTGGATTGGGTCAAAAACTCATTCAAGATGTTCTTATGGATTATTAACATTCATAGAAAATCTAAAATATAAATTTTCACTAGTGTCTTTTGCAATTATTCCATAATATCAAAATTCTTATTTTGGTCAGTAGTGAATGATTTATTTAGAGGTTGAATGATTGGTTGAATGATAGGCAAAGTGGCAGATGGTTGTGGGCCTAGGATAGTAATATTTGACCTCTAAGTTGTGATTGCATAATCAAGATTGAATACTGGACCATTATTACTAATTGATGTTGGAAATTATGTGGGACCAAATAGGACAAGTCTCAGTTATCAGTGCACTTGCATGTGGTCATGTGGAAAGAATGAGTTATCACTATAAGATCCAAAAGGGGAAGTCCTAGTTTGTTGGTTTGTTTCTATGTACTCCCAGATCAAAGAAGGATTATCCATGTAATTTGGTTGAATACTATTATTTAGCAATGGTCTAGGCTGATTAGTGTTTGGTCTAGGATTAATGGAGATGGTATTAACGCTACCCACTGCAATATGACCTATAAACCTATTGTAGTCATGTGAAAATTCATGGTATGTTTGTTGGTTTTTATTGTTTTGACCTTATTTTTGTTTATTTTTTTGTTGTTATGGGTTCTACTATTTATTTTTTGGATTTTGCTGGTTCAACCTTTGATTTCGATACTATTGATTTTGTTGCTACATTGGCTATTATTATTGGTGCTAATTATTTTGTTGTTGCTAATTGTTATGTCAAAGAAAAGGGTTTTGATAAATCCCAAGATTATTATTGGAAGTGGAAGCACCATTATTTAATGTTATTTTCCCATTTTACAACATATTTTCAATTAAATTCTTGAATTGGACACATCTTTGTAGATTACATCCATTGACTCGATGATAATCACAAAATTCATTTTCATGGTACCAATCAGGATAAGGAATGCCTTATGGATAATGCTTTGGTATAGGCCAAATACTCAAATTAGTAGCATCAAGCTTTCAAAATATAGATTCAATAGGTTCTCCTAAGTCACTAAAGACTCAATGTGTAGGCACAATTCTCTTAGGAGGAGGGGTTTGTAATGGTAAAGGCTACTATATTTGTTGTGCAGGTTTTGGTTGTTGTACTTGTGACATTGGTTGGAGAGGTTGCTAGGTAGGATTAAAATAAAAAGGTGGTGTGGATTATGTCCACATAGGTCAAACATGATGGGATTTAGTTATTCCATTTTCCACAACATTCTTATTATAGTTGAATTGCTTTAGTTTTTCTTGGTTATTGGCTTATGCCAATTGCATTGCTTATACTTGATTAGGATGTTATTGTTGGCCATTTCCCTAATTGGTTTAATTAATCTTGATGACTCCTTTATTGATGAGTTCCTACTCAATCAATAAACCTTTATCAATGATTTCTTTGAACGTATGTGGACATTATAGTTCCAGATGATAGGCTATCTCACTATGAAAAATTTTAGTAAACATAATGGATAATTGTTTATCTAGTAAATTATGTGTGAAATAGATTTCAAGGGCTCTCTATCATTGTAAATAACATGAAAAACTCTCACTATATTTTTACTTTGCTTGTGTCAAGTCCACTAATGAAATTTCATGCTTGAAATTATAGGAAAAGTGCTGCACAAATTTATAAGAAAGATCATCAAAGTCTGTTACTAAATTCCTGTCCAACTTTAAAAACCACTCCAAGGCTTGTCCAACCAAGCTCCTTGGAAATAATAGCAAAAGTTATATGTCACTATATGCCACTAGTTGGCATGTGACAAAGAATTCAGTTAAATGGGCCTTAGGGCCTCCTTTGCCTTTGTATTTATCAAATTTTGGTGGTTCATATCTTGGAGGAAATGATATCTGTAGATCCTCCATGTTGAATGGATAGGAACACACATCATCCAAGTTGAAATTTTTAGTCTACTTTCTCACTTGAATGGTAAAAATTGCATCTTTCATCTATTGTAATTATTGGGATAGGAAACTAGAAGGAATATTGGTTTGAGGGGGAATGTTGGTTTGGGTAAATGGTTGAGAGGTTATAAGTGGGAAACTTTGACTAGGGTATGATGGAGACACCTGTTGAGGTATATTGGCTTGGTTGGGATGGAGAGATATAACTATATTGTGCCTATTGTGGTTGAAAAGGGACATGCTATCAACTAATGGAACCTTACTGTGAAGTGGGAACTTGTGGACCAAGACTCTATCTCTAAATTTGTGGCACATTTTGAACCAATAGTTGTTTAATAGGCATTTGAGAAACATGAGGACCTCTTTGGTACATGAATCCTTGCAAGGAAGTGAAAGTAGATTATAGATTTGACACCTGTCATTGACCAATATTTGCATGTTGTTGAGTAGTCATGGATTGGTTTTGAATTGGTATATTAGTCTATGACTAAAAAGGTATGTTCATTGTTACCTGGTAAGGTGGTACATTAGTTTCCCCTGATTGAGGTGGCAATGTATATGTCCTCTATTGCATTGATACACTAGGTTGTGTCTGTTGTTGTGAAATACTACTCATTACTTGTTGGGGAGGAGTAGGGTTCATCACATTTTATCATTAAGGCATGATATTGGCCATTGTTTGATTACCTAATATCATAGGTTGTACACTTGAGGAAGTAATTGGTTGAGTACCACTTTGATTAGGATTAGATGCTAGTTACACATTATCTACTATGTTTAGCTCATTATTCTATGTAGAGGTTGAAGACACTTCTTCAATAATTGACATATGCATCAATTTATCTATCAAAGTAGTTTATATGAATGGGTTAGAGCTTAGATTCTCTTATCTAGTTAACTCTATCATCATGCCTATTGAAGGGATTATGTTAATAAGAGGCTTAATCACCATGTTCATCTAATTGAAATCACATGCTAAATTTAGGTAGGTTTGATATGTTTTTTGAATTTAGTTAAAGTGATCTTCTATGATGTTTTTGCCTTGATTGGATATATTAGGGTCTTGATACATTGTTTAGACTAGAGTCTTAGGATTGCTAGAAGAAGCCTGTTTATAATAAATGATATTGTGGGGCATTCTTATTAGACTTGGTAAATTTTCATGGGGGAAGTCTACTATAAACTTGGACCCTACCTCTATGGCTCTAACCAAAATCTCATCTTTGTTATCTAACAAATTTCATTCAAACAAAAATGGATCATACGTGGAAGCCGTATTGGTAGAGTATGACTATTGAAGAATTGGATCATCCACTGTGGGTACTGTAGCTAGGTACTTCATGGTTTGGTCTTGGTCCTACCATGAATAAGGTGGTGTGTTAACTAGATATTTAACCAATGGATCTTGGCTTTGTGCCCCTGATTGAGGACTTATGTTGTCAATACCTATTTGTGATAGTTGATTTTATTATTGAATGAATTGGATGATCTTCCAAATTTATAGTCAAGCAACATAAGTATTAACACAAAATAGAGTATAAATTTTAGTTCATCAAATTATCTTTGTTGTGCATCTAACTAAATGAAACTTTATTCGGTTCCACCTTTGATAGTTGGTTCAAAAGATAAAAATTAAACACAAATATCTTGTATAATTTTCTAATTCTAGGAAGATTTGAATCAAATGTAAAGTTATTTAATGTTTCCCATTCATGTATGACATGAATCTTGGTTAGGTTCATACATGCACTCCTTGTGTGTGTAACGTGTACCAAATATTTAATCTCTTGCATGAAAAATTAACATTTATTCATGTTATCAAAAAAATATGTTTCTACAAAATGTGAAACACTAGTTCAACATGGTGTAGATGTTCATTGGGCATGTTTTCTAAAGATTAAGATGTCATCAAGGTAGATTTGAAAAAATGACATAGGTAAAGGGCCTGAGGATGTCATTCAACATCTTGAAATGAATGAATTCATTATATGAGTTAACCTAAAAGGCATAACCAACTAGTCAATCAATCCTTCCTTTATTTTTAAGACTATATTCCAAATGTTTAGAGGTTTAACATGAATATGATGATACCCAAACTTAAGATCAATTTTTGAAAATATTTTTACACCATGGATATGGTAGAAAAATTCCTTAATATTTACATGAGGATAATAGTTCTTCACTTTAATATTGTTAATATTTTTTTAATTGATTCACAACTTTAGCACAAACATAATTGGGTTTATACAAGGCAATGATTTGGGCATGATGTGTCCATTATCTATAATTTCATGGATATACCACTTGATCTATTAATTATATATAAATTATATGTTGTATAAATAGGTTTGAGGTAGAGGTAGTTAAGAGATCAAATCAATAGTATTGTCCAATGTATAGTGTGTAGGAACTTATTTAGGTGATTGAAAGATATCCTTGTATTCATCTAGTTTATGGTTCAATTATTTTGTCTTTTTATTGTTGGATAAAGCACACTATGATATGGTGACATAATTATGTCATTAAAATTTTATTTCTTATAATTAAGAGCATACTTCTTACTAGAATTGAC
Organism: Torreya grandis; assembly: GCA_037957365.1. Taxonomy (NCBI): domain Eukaryota; kingdom Viridiplantae; phylum Streptophyta; class Pinopsida; order Cupressales; family Taxaceae; genus Torreya; species Torreya grandis. The sequence goes on from JARHVA010009984.1 coordinate 22,855, forward strand.
AATATTATTGCACTTCCTAGAACTAATGACTGAAAACTTATGAACTAACTATGATATATGATATTTTAGATCATGATAATATATCACAAAATTTCAAGGATTTACTTCATAGACTACATGTCAATGGTAAATACATGGTTGAATACATGTGAAACATCACACACCTATAATGGTGAGATGTCACAAAAGATTGCATCTTTGAAAAGTTTGATTTTGTACACCGAGGGACACTACTAGGTGATCCATTTCTCAAGGGTAACACTAGAACATACACTAGCATATGGTTATGGATGATGTATAAATTTCAAGTTAAATTTTTGAAAATATGATTTAGGAGAAATTAAATTCTTCTAATTTCAATTATAAATGATGATGTGTATTGTCTCACCATTGATCTACATTTGTTAATGAAACAATTTTTTTATTCATATAATTTCTTGTTGGGGTAAGTGGAGACATTTTTAGAAACAACCATATCATTGGGTTTATAATATATTATCTAAACTTTTTATAGTGATAGATAACTTGTACCCACTTATTGAGATGTACAAGTAGAGAGCTAATAGTGTGACACTCTTCATTGGATTGAATATTGGAGTTATCAATTAAACACCACTTTCTAATTTTGGAATACTTGTTCTAATCATTTGAAAATTATTTTCCACACTTTAGCATGATGAATAAATTAATATACATATAAATATAAGGCCTTAATTGTAATTATTCAGATCATAAAATGTCCTCATAAGGAAATCAATTGATTGGTTTCAATAAATTACATAACTTGGTGATTCTCATGTATTTACTACCCATTTTTGGTGCTATAGTGGTTTTACTTCTCTTTTTTTGGAAGATTTTCAATTGTGAATTACATAATTTATAATAGGCCCATGGTTTTTCATAGGTGTTAAATATTTATGTTTCGAATTTACCTCCACACCATTTTGATCACTATGTATTATATTTTATGATATCACTCAACTCTTCACTTGTAGCGCCTAACATTTTTAGACCCCAACAAAATATCACCATCAAGCTATTGGATGGAGTGATTAAGGATGAGGAGGAATTGAGTAGAGATGATGAGGGAGTCAATAGGGATGATGAAGGATGGTGAGGTTCCATAAAGAAGTGATTGTGGGGGATGAGGGAGTGATTATGGAGGATAAGGGAGTGATTAGGGATAATGAGTGATAGTGAGTATTAATGAGGGAGTGATTAGGGGATATGGGGGATTAGGAATGAGTGATTATAGATGATGAGGTATGATGAAACAATGGTTAGGAATGATGAGGTGATGTAGGAGCATCACTACCTAAAATTAATAGTGATCTAGTTTACATGTTTTGAGTCTTTAGAAGGTGGTCAAGGTCATAATAAGTCTATAGGATTATATCTAAGTTTCTAAGTTTATGTAAATTTTGAATTAGAGTTGTATTGGACTTTCCCACCAAATCTTTCATTTGAATTTTTGAACTTTCATAGAGAATTAAATATTGTTTTAGGAAGTCCAATGCTGAATTTGGTTTGGTTAAAATTTGGTAAGGGTTTTAGGATGTTAAAACATATATACCTAAACTAATATTTTAGAAATATGTTAGTATCTAAGTTATTTGATGACACTCTCAACATATAAAAGAAGTTAGAATTTAGTTTATGGTTATTTGGTAATAAGAGTCTTGTCCATGTATTATTTTGTATTTAGAGTCATATTAAATAGAGTTGAAGGGGGTATAATTCAAAATTATGAATATAAATAACCCCAAATAAGTTAAAAAAGAATATTTTTTTATTATTTTTAGACAAGAAATCAAATAGACCCTGCATCTTCTTGAATATGTGCAAAGATAGTTGATAGTGTGCATGATCATGAACCATGATTATTAAAAAGTCATTTTTTATATTGGTGTGAGTGGTAATTTTAAAATACCTTTTATTTAATGGTGATTATAACATATATCATTTGATTTTAAAATCTTTTGAATGTTCAAATTACAAATTGTATACCCTATGCTTTTACAAATTGTGCCTTGAAATTTGAGTGAAGGTCAGAGTCTTATGGAAGAGGAGATTCTATTTGGTGGGATTTTGGAATGTGTTATTAATTATTAAATTTACATAACAATTATTTAATAGTATTTAAACATTTTATGTTGTTATTTTCTAAGGACATTTTGTGTTAAACAATACAAACGTATCTTCTATGAGCAAAAGTTCTTAGTATACATATGTGTGAGAAGGTATATGCATGTATAGGATTGAACATTCAAATTTATATGTTGGTAAGTTTATTATAATATGATAATTAATTATTATAGTCTTTCAATTATATTTCATATATTTGGATGAGAAAAAAGAAAACTAACACAATCCTGCAATCATCAAGAATCTTATCATTGTCAAAGTGGTATCTCATGGAAATTGGAAAATTGAGTGTTATATATGGAAGGCATTGATTTTTTAAAGTGTGTAAACATTTTTAATATGATTTTAAACCTTCATGTTTATTTATATCCCTTTTTAGAATTAATAAGAACAAATAAAATCTTCTCAGATTACTATAGACTTGTGACTGAGTACATAGTCTATTCAAATTTGGTTAAGTCAATCTACTGTAGCTTAAAAAGGGAAACATAAAAATTGGAACATGTGAATAGGGTAAAATAATACCTAATAAAATATTTAAATTCATTATAAACACTTTTTATTATTTAAATCTCATTTTGACCCTTTTTGGGTTTGTAAAACTAGTCTAAACCCTATATTAGGGTTTCTACATTCAAAGTGAGTTTTTAAGAGTTGTAACCATAAATAATTCATGAAATTGGTGAAATATTTGAGTTTATCATTCACAAATATAATATAGTATTTTTAATTTGTGTAAGTATGGATAAGTATGGATGGGGGAGGATTGTGTGGTAAACAAGGTAGAAGGAAACCTAAAGACCTAATCCAAGAGTAGAAAGATCCAAAAGAAGTTATAAAATAGTTGAAATAAAACCTATAAATTTTTGAAGAGATGGGATATATTACAGGGTATCCATAAATGAGGTTAATTTTATGATTTGAGTTTGTATAAGAAGATTCTAAGATAGAGTAAGAGGTAGTGTATGATATGAGGATTGTGTTGAGAAGTTAGGTAAGGTTGAGAAGAAGTTAGAGAGAACTTAAAGGAGTGGAAATAATTTTTTTATATCCCTAGTAAAGCCTAAGGAACTAGGGACAAGATTTGATCCAAGTTGTTATAAATCATAAAGATTAGTAATGAGGATAGTCTCAAAGTAAGAGAGATTGAATGCATTGAGTAAAGAGAATAAAATGAAGATTTCAATGAGACCATCCAACAAATGGTGGAGAATAAATGAAATGAATAAAATTAATATGTGAATTTGAAATGTATGTAGGGTTTAAAGACATAGATCAAGCAATAAAAGATAAAGTGAAAGCTAGGTGGATATTGGCAAAGAGCTTGGGTAAATAGAGTATGCAATATGGCTCTACATCATGAGGGAAGGAAAGATGGTAAGGGGAAATGAGGGGCTAATTATAAATGATGAAGAATGGTGAGGATAAATAAGGGAATGATTAGAGATGATGGGTGATGAGAAGGGAGTTATTAGGGATGATAAGGGATGGTAAGAGCCAATGAGGGAGTGATTAGGGATGATAAGGGAGTGATTAAAGATGATGAGGGATGGTGATGGTTAATGAGGGAGTGATGAGGGATAAGGATGGATAAGGAGTGAGTTATTATGGATGATGAGGAATAGTGAGGGTCAATGAGGGAATAATCAAGGATCATGATGGAGTGATTAGAAATGACTAGTCATAGTGAGGTTCAATGAGGGATTGATTAGGGATAATGAATAATGATGATAGAGTGATTAGGGTTGATGAGGCATGAGTAAGAAGTGATCAAGGATGAGGGAGGGATGATGAACAAGTGAAATCAACACAAAGTGGTTGTTTGATGTGTGGAGGTCATCAATGTGACCTATGTTACCCCAATCACACCACTTTGCATCAATTTCACAGTGAGTGGTTTGTAAACTTCAATTTTGACAAACCTAAGACTCCTAGAAATGCTAGGAATCAATCAATAAGGCATAAAAACCTTTAAAATGACTATATGTTTACCAAAAATGGATATTAATTGAAAAATATGTCCTAAAATCCCTTGGTTTAATACTTAGACCTTGAAAATGCCTAAGTATTGACCTGATTAAATTTTGAAAAACTATTTTCCACATCATAAGGCATATAACTATGAGACCAACTCTATCAAATGATAAGTGACCCTAATTTATAATATTTACTAAAATAAATTTAAATTATAATTTTAAACTTATACTTAACATTTAAAGTAGTAAATATATGCTTATGGCCAAAGTTGGCTTCACATGCAATTCCCACATGCTCATGGAGATGATTTTGGTCTTATAACAAAGCAACACATATGCATTATATAACATGTATGCATTTTATATTACACTATATAATGCATATGCATTATATATTGCATACACTTTATTTTAATTTACAATAACACATAGACATTATTATTTTATTAATAACATGTACATGTTATGGATAAGTAATTACCGAGCCATAATTTAAATAACACAATCACATTAATTAAATAATGTGATCACATTATTTAATATTGTGAGGAATTGTCCCCTAACTCCATGAACATACATATATGATTGAGTGACCCAAAGATGAAGGGGAATAATTAGACTACAATTAATCAAATCAATGATCCATAATGTGATTACTGATGATGCCCCTAGCAAGGACACATACAGTGGAGAAAGAGACAATAGTAAAGTGATAGTCCTACTCATGCCCTAATTAAAGGAGGAAATCATAAACCTTAAATGATGACTTGACCAATTCAATGATAATGGATTATTGATGGAAGAAAATATGGATGTTTTGATTTATTAGTCCCAATCGACATGTGTGGGTGATTGAAAAAAGATTAGGGAGATGATTGTGTGGATGGTAATTGATCAATATACTATTTTATTAATGATTAATATTATAGCTCAAGTATTTGATTGATGCAATACTTAAGTATGATGATGTATGAGATATATGTGATGTTGAATGAGAGGAAAGAGTTAAGAGTGGTTGTGTTGACCTTAGACACATTATGTAACTAAGTACTACCTATATAGTCTAAAAAGAACTCAAGCTAGTGTAGTTTAGACTAGATGATGGATGACAAGATAGAGTAGAGGATGAGGATGACAATGACTATTGGACATGTTAGTTATTAGATAAAGGATACAACATAAATATTAGTCATAAAGTTAGTGGACTATGAAAAATGATGGGAGATGAGATGTTATATGTTGAGATGTTGATGACTAGAGAGATGATAGATAAGTAATTATACAGGATGATAAATGGTTTGGAGAAATGAATGAATATTAGATGAGTGGATTGATGATCAACATGATTATGGGATTAAGATGATTAATTATTTATAAATATGAGAGAGGTAATAATAAATGATGAGTATAGTCCATGATCAAGCCATCATTACTGCAACAAGTCTCATCATAGTCTAAGTAATGTGATATAAATATAACACTAGGCATGATGCCCCATGATATAAGTATGACCAAGAGGAACTTGTGTTAAAGTGCATGATTATAAAATGGGTAAATATAAAACTCTACATCATTGAGGGAACCTAAAATCATAATTATAACTTTTGGTGTCATCATAGAATCCTTGCTATAGACAAAAATATTTTTGTTACAAGAAAGATCAAAATAAGACAAAAATGATATATAAAGATAAGTATTTATAGATAAATGAATATAGATAAAATATAAATAAAAATACAAAGCTCATATAAATAACACACATAAATATATACACATCAATAAAATAGGGTATTACCTATTTTCTAAATGTATAAGGATGCGATGAAGGAGGATGATAATTGATGCCAATGAACGAGGATGGATAGACTTACCAACAAATTTCAACTTAAATGTAGAAGCTAGTTGACTTGATAATTATCCATGTTTTAAACTTAGATGAGAGACTTAGGACTTATTAGGCTAAAGTAAAACTAGGTCAATGCTAACACAATATATACTATATTTGCCTCGATTTAGAATAGGGATTGAAAGATAATAGTAGGATGGATTGCTATGACTTGTTTATGGAAATGAAATGTGAAGGGTATGGAGATGTATGTGAATGGGGGAATAGACATAAGAAAATACATCTTGTAACATGTTTTCCTTTTTTCCATAGTTTATGATTTTTTTGTATTTTTGACATATTTAAAATTTTAGGGCTTTTTTTGGGACTATGAATATACACTATATAAAAGGGGGTTACTAAAAAAGGGAATACCCAACCTAGAAACCAAGATGAGGATGGATAAAATGTTGGATGAGATGAAAAAAGGATGAGGGTGATGTTGGAAAGGGGATGAGGACTAAGGAAGAATGGGTTGGGATTTTCAATGACCACATAATGAAGGAACTAGATATATAGTTGCTTTAATGTCCATTAGAGGATATGAAAAGATAATTATAGTACATTTCCCAAGACATCTTCCACTCAATTAAAAAATTCAAGGTTGGAATAAATTATGAAGACAATAGGATCCATGATATGATGCCATATGATGGGTAGAGACAATGGATAGAGGGATAAAATAGACAAGGATGACATGGAAGGGATTGAATAGGGATATTATGTGGATGAAATGGATTTTCCCCATGTACAAAGTTAAAATATGAGATTATTTTACCATGATTCTGGAAACCAATTTTCGTCACTTGCCTAAGGCACTAGAAGACTAGTTTTTACCATTGGATGAATGACTTGACTCTTTAGGGCATCTCAATTTATTAGAGGTGTGTGATATGTAGGATGCATATCCTTTATTGATCTTTAAATCAACACCTATTTTAGATATGTGTGATTTTGGGACCATATTATCAATGCTATATTCACTAATGTATTTATGTTCTTTATTGAATCTTGATTTAATTTCCTCCAGGAGTCTCAACTAGGTGTCTTTGTAACCCCTATGAGAGATGATGTTGTTTAGGAAAGTTATGTGTGTTAGGGATGGAATTGGATGGTTTTTATAATTAGGTAGAGGATGTGTATGAGTGATATGATGATGAACAATGTGACTAGGAAGATATTATAAATTATTTCTATAGTTATGTACATCATTGGATATGGTAGGGGGAATTTTTAACTAGTGTCGTATATCAATCAAGGTTAAGGAATATAAGATTATTTGATTTATTTGATTTTTGATCCAAATATTATAAGGGTGATGAGACACATTAATTTTGACTTATTTGACTTGTGTGGTAATTGGTGCCACAATGACTTATTAATTTATTGATTTGATTAGATTTTTATTGACCCCTGGTGCCTATAACTAAGATTCATTAGGGGTATTTGACTTTAGACTTAAAGGATAATTATTTTGACTTGGATGATCCCCTAGCACCTCAATGATGTTTTTACTATGGGATGATGATTTTTGACTTAGTTGATTACAAAAAAAATATTTACTTTAATTGATTAGTTTTGGATCATAGTTGACTTGATTATTTGACTTGCTTAAATGATTATTGGCTTTTATTCTTGTAGATTGAGCACATGATATTTCATGTTAATGGGAATAAAATAATGTGTGATCTTATTTGTACCATTTGGGGATTGGTATGGAGGAATTATTAATATAATTTGGATGATTAGAGTGTATGGTGAAAAGGATAGATTAAGGGGATGATGGGCAACATAGTCCTCATAAAATATACTAGTGTACCCAACCTCAACATATGAGAAAATGTCTCAAGAATATCAAAAGGATCACTAAGAATCTTTGTAGAATTAGCATCTAAAGTTGATTAATTTAAAAATTGATGATCTTTAACTGATAAAGCATCCAATAATTGTGTTATGATTTCATCATCCTAAGATGGATCAAGAGTCATGCCTTCTAACTAGTCAACATTCAAATTAGATATATCCTCAAAGATATAGGTGTCAAAATGTATCTTATTATCTATGAGGGTTTATTATTATGACATGTATTATAATTCATATGCTGATGTTGGATATGATCTTTATGTAGATGACCATTCTGATGTTGATTCTAACATGGATGTTAATGAGGTGATGTCACCAATAGATGATTTTTTGATAATATCCATATTATTTTCTACAAGTACCTACATACCCTTGGGTTTATGAATTAAATATTTAGGATAAATGGATTTTTGAAAATGGGGTATCTTATGTGAATAGGATATAAGGATGGTTTGATCTGGGATGGTTATGGTATGGAAAGGATTGGGGACATGACATTAATTGAAGAGGGAAGAAGCTTGATCACACTTAGGAAGTAATTATTTACATACCATTTTTTACACACTCCTAGGTGTATATGTATTGGATTCATCCTTATTTTCAATGTCATGATTATCAATTAAGTTTTGGTCATAGTCTCTAAAAGGGTAACATATATTAATAGAATACCTGGGGACTTTATGGTATAAAAAATTATTATGATTGATACCATGAGGGTGTATGTTTGGAAAAATCTAAAGGTCATTTTTTTAGGTATACAATCTTGCCTATTTCCTCTAGTTTCCAAAATAAGGCTTCTATAGATATTAGGAGAGAGTTATATTACTTGTATATAATGTTGGATGTGGAAGTATTAGATTTAGGAGTGGAATAATATGTTGGTGATGTCATGATGTTTTTAAATGGTGATGTGTGAAACTATTTAGGATTTGAATAGGAATTAGATGAGGTTGAAAATTTAGTATTCCATTTTCTAGTAGTATGGGGTATTTGTGATGGACTATGACTGGTAAATGGAGGATTTGACTATGGATGCATATGAACTAGAGGTAAGGTTAACTAAAAGGGATCAAATCATTCAAGAATTTGGTTACCCATCTCAAAGAGCCAAAAGAGGATTGAATCCTTGTTGGAAATAATATATTTATTAAATAAGGTAATCTTTTTATTAGTATACGGACTAGGAAGGTCATGACTAAGACTAGGACTAGTGAATGGGGGATTAGAATCAGATTGGTTGTAACAAGAATTGGATGTGGTTAAAGGTTGATAATGAAATTTTTGGTAGGTTACCTTATTTTTATGGGTTTAAAATTATTGGGGAGGTGGGAACCCATCTCCAATAGTCATAAAAGGCACTCATCCTTTTTAGAAAAGATATAGTTGTGAAATAGGGTGAATTCATTACTTGCATATTAGAGAATGTTACAACTATGGTTATGATGACTGGAAAATGTGGTTGACTATGGTGGCATAGAACACAATCTAGGTGTCTATTGAATTTGTTTATGGGGAAGGATAGGGGATGTTCTTTAGGGTTGATGGGATTGAGGCCTACAGGTATGCAAGCACCTATTTATAGGACCCATAAAAGGATCTCATCTTTATTGGAAATAATGTGTTATTATACAAGAACTAGGTACAAATATATGCGGGTAGATGATAAATGGGTGATGGATGAAAGGTATTTAGATGACAAAATTGGGATGATGTGAAGGTAGAATAGGGTTTGGGTAAAAATATGTCCTTTTACAAAGTAAGTCAAATGATTGAGTTAATATGATAGGTGATGGGTGAGGATGAGATAGGCTAAATGAATTATGATGTCAAACTAGGATTAGACTTAAAATTGATAGTATGATAAATTCTAATGATCTATCGAGAATGCCTAGCTTCAAGCTCATAAGAAGATGAAGATATGACAAGTGCCTAAATTCAAAATAGTAATATGATGATTAGATGGGTGATAGTTATAAATAAGTAAGATAAATAAATTAGAGATGACTAGATTGAGGATGAATGGATGTTAGATTGAAACTGACAAAGTGATAGGTTTTTAATAGGGTATGGACTAAGTATGAAATATAAAAAAGTGATGGGTGATGAACTAAATTATGAATGAAATGATATGATGATATGGATGGACAAAAAAAAGACTAACTCAAGCCTTAGACTAATTTTATCAAGGTGGGAGGGATATAAGATTATGATGAAGATTAAATGGGAATAAATGGAGAGATCAAGGATGATGGGATTGAAATCAAGATAAGAATATAATTTTTGTGATTTAATGATTATTATGGGTATGGTTATTATGGTTTGGATAAGTGTGTGATCCAATGATCCTCTATATGTGTTGTAAGATAAGAAGGTAGGATAAAGTAAGATGGGATCTATCTAGATGAGGTAAGACTAGATAAGATGAAGGATAATGATAAGATAATGATGTACTAGATAGGGTGATAAATAAATATGAGGATGTCAAGGTATAACTAGATTGGGATATGTCTAAGATGGGATGATAAGATGTACAAGATATGTAAGATTATATAATAATAAGGATGTACAATATATGATGAAGGATAAAGTAGATAAATATTATACAAGATATGATGGTAGGTAAAGTAGATAAGATGTATAAGATTTTTAATATGATTTAGGTTATACGAGATAAGAATTTAAGAAGGAGATGAGAAAGTATAACTAAAATATGGTATAGGGGTGACTAAAGTATACTAAATGTTTTAAGGGGGTATGATTTAAGATGAAATAATGGTGGGATAAGGTAAAATTAGACTAGATGATAAGACTAAATATGGGATAATGAGGGTATGAATAAGATGGGACAAGATACAAGATAAGGATGTGATTTAGATAGACTAAAGGGTAAGATTAATGATGTGGCAGTAGTGGCATGGCTAAACAAGACTAGGGTATGACTAGGTAGTTGGAAACAATGGAAGACTATGGTAGGGCTAGGATATAACAGTTAAGACTAGATTAATTTAATAAGAGATGTGGTGGTAGAGGTTTGAATAGTGTTAAAAGGTATACGAATAGACTAGGATATGATTAATATGAGAAGTGATGAGAGTATACAATATGAGATGAGGTAATTTAAGAATGTACAAGTCAAATGGATAAGGCTAGAATGTAAAAACCAATATGATGTAGGCAAGGATATACAAGATGATGACATAAGATACCTAGATAGCCATGTATAGGTTTGGGTAAAAGGATGACTCAGTTTCAAAACAATATTGGTTTAGCATGACACACCAAAATAAGTAATACATAAACCTAATATTAGTGAACCAATTAGTATTGTAACTTGACAACTGCACCATCTATCAGCTTTATGAGTGAGGTTGTAGGTTGGTGACCCATTATATAATCTCAAAAACCATATCTAACCCATTTACACTTAATGGTCACTTGATATTTGATACTCATTCTGGAAGCAAGTCACATGTTACAGTTGATGGTCTTATTATAGGTTTGATTGGATTTCTAGGGGTGCTCCAGATATACACTAGGTATATGGGGCCTAACTCTATATAGGGTGTTTTATGATCTTAACAATAATTATCCCTTATTTTATACTCCACTAAAATAAGGAGTGTGGATGTGTGCATGGTGGTGAAATACATAGTCACAATCCCCTAGGACTATGGAACATGCTTGGGTATCACTTCCACATCATACCCTAAAAATAAAAATGGGAGGGTTTTCTAGTGGTTTTTTACCATTTAAGACTCATCACTAGGATGTAGGGAGGAGAGAATACACCATTATATCCCTCAAGTGAAACTCAAGCAGGTAAAAAGATTTATTAAATTATTTATTAAATATAATATATACAAAATATATATAAGACAGTTTTCAAAATGCCAAAATATTTTAAAAGTGTCTTAAAAATCAAGTGATTAGTAGGTTTAAATTGGAAATCTTGAGTGGAAACATGTAAGATAAGATGTTAAACAAAAATATGACCTATAAGACTAGATGTTAGTAGTCTTATGCAATACAAAATTTCCACTAATTTTACCTTTATGAAAATCAAAACAAAATTTTATTCCAATAAGATTTAAATTAAACACTAAAAAAATCATAGGTTTTAAACTATAACTTATTTGAATGAGGGGCCATGACATGGGGGTCTAGGGGTGACATCTCCCAATAAGGTCAAGGGGTAGTGCACCTTGTGAGGTTAAGGGGTATCACCCCTTATGGGTTCAAGGGGAAGTACCTTTGTAGGGTCTGGGGGTAACACATAAAATTAACTAACTCAAAATTTAGTGAAAATAAATTTGGGACTTGTGGGATGTTTGAAATGACTCAAAATTCGCTAAAAATGATCTGAAAGAATACACTTGAAAAGGATAATTTGAAGGAAAAAATGAATGGAAACTTGCTACTACAGTAAGTAAAATCATAAATACATAGTTAGTGTTAATTTAAAATCACTTCCAAAGAGTCAAAATCATAGATTATAAATCAAAATCACATATTGAGACAAGCGATAATGTGAACTACAAGTAAATTGTCATGGTTATTGAGTAGTTAGTTAATTTCAAAATCACTTATAGGACCTAAAAAAATACAACTATAAATAAGCAATATTATAAAAACATAGATTACAATCAAAATCACAAATTTGTAAAAGTGATATTGAAAAGGTTACTTAGAACAACTATTTTTCTAAACTATAAATTAGGGTATTTTGACAAATGTAATTTTGAATATATTTAAAAAAAATCAGAATATTTATAACCTATTAGATATCAATAAAAATCTTAATTAGGGTATTCATAAGTGATCGAACTAGATGATATCAATTATAATAGATCTTAGCACTCTTGAAGCTTGATTTACTATTATTTCAAAATCATGAGTAAGTAGTATTGAAATAGGTTATGATTTAATGTATTTTTTCTCAAAGTAGATATTCTAATTATTACAAGATATCACTAACAAAAGATTATATATTTAATTATCAGACCCAAAACAAATCGATCCTTAGATAATGGATAAATTAAATAAAAACTCAATTCAAAGGTACACATTCAAAAGTTACCATTAAATTCATAATCAGATATAAGCAATTTTACACAAAATTAGAAGCTAGCCAAAGAATTCAAACCCATCCAAATTCTTCATAAGGGATATTTTGTTCCTATAAAATAGAGTTATGCACAAAACTTAAAATAAAATAGAACTAGAAAACCCCAAAATTTTTAGATAAATCGATCATGAAACCTAAATATATATGTATTTTGAGTCTATAAGATAAAATCACAACTAAATATAACAAAGTTGTATATTATGATATGATCAAATTTTGGAAAAAAATGGAATAAATTCAAAATCACAAGTTAATTAATCAAAATTATAAGTCACAATCAATATTACAACTAGTAAAAAGCATTTTTACAATATTGCAACTAGCAATAAGTGATTTTTCAATATTAAAACTAACAATAAGCAATTTTGTAATATTGAAACTAGTAATAAGTGATTTACCATATTGTAACTAATAATAAGTGATTTTAAAATAATAAGACAATTGGTCAAAGGACTAGTTGTTAATGTGATGGTTATAGGAAAAATTACAACTATTAAGGTCAAAATTACTACAACATAGTCTCTTCTTGTCGATCAAAATAATTTTTCACTTGGAACATGCAATTTTTAAAAAATTGAGCCCAAATTCTTCCTAACTAGACTTGAATTTTTTTTTCCCCATATCCCACCATGGTCAACAATTGTATGATAAAAAAATCAAAGAAAATGGATTAAACAAACATAATATGTTATTAAAATCAACACAAATTTTAGATCATCAAAAACATGGGAAATAAAAGAAAATGCTAGCAATAACAATAAATATTAGAGTGATTATACAAGAATTATAGCAATAATTTGACTCCCAAGTAGACTAATATTATTCTTTAAGACCAAAAGATATGTGCTTGATGGATTGCTTGTAAACTCAAAATTTTGGCAACTTGTATTAGCTTGATTGCATGACTAGAGACTAAGTTGATAGCATAAGATTAGATTTAGGATCATGAATTATAAGATTATAGTTTTCTTATGTATTTTCCTCACATTCCTTAGTTACTTCAATTGAGGAGTGGATGGATTTAAAATAGGCAATGTATGAAGATTTTATAATGAATTAAAAATTTATTGGAAGCCTCTAGAGAAGAAGACTCTAAAGAGGAAGGATGGAATTCTAAATAATTTTAAATTCCTTAGAATTCTCTAGAGATATAAATCTTTAGATAAGGATAAGGGTCATAGAGAGTTATATATCCCATTAGGGAATATAATGATGATTAGGGGAAGATTAAGCTAGATTATAAGGGTTAGGTGAGGAGTAGGGGGTAGAGTTGTCATTATAAGAATTAATGAATAAATGGGAAGAGGTAAGGTTATAATAATTAATATTAATGAATGGGGATGTTAGATAAATGACAAGGATGATTAATAAGATAAACTAGAGGAGATTAACATCAAAATTAGTAAACTGACAAAGGTGAACAAATTTATATGCATATAATAGTGATAGTGGTATCATGATCATGATAGATATTTTAGTAGAGATTCAGGATCATGATAGAGATTTTATCTAGTTATATGGGAATCATGAATGTATACTTTTCCAATCAACAAGGATAGAACTTATTTGATACCATATTTGAGATTTAGTTGAGTGAGAAAAAATATTAATTAGAATATTATCCAATCAGGAACAAGTGAGAATCTATTACATCCACCATCAAGGTATTGGATGGAATAATTAATGATGAGGAGGGATAAGGATGGAGTGTTTATGGATGATGAGGGATGGTGAGGGGAAATGAGTGAGTGATTAGGGATAAGGAATAATGAATAAGGAGTGATTAGGGATGATGAGGGAGTGACTAAAGAAAATGAGGGAGTGATTAGGGATGATAAAGAATGATTATGAATGATGACAAAATGACTACAAATAATGAGGGATGATGAGGGATAATGAGAGAGTGATAAATGATGATGAGTGAAAATGAGGGATGATGGAGTAATTAAGGATAATGAGAAAAAATGAGGGTTGACGATATATTGATTAGGGATGATGATATAAAAAGAAGGAGTGAGTAGGGAAAAGGATAGATGAGGAGGAAGTGATTAGGAATGATGAGGGATAATGATGGAGTGACTAAGGATGATGAGGGATAATTAAGGTTTGATTAGGTATGATGAGGGCTGATTAGTTCCAATGAGAGAGTGATAAGAGATGATGAGGGATAAGGAGGGATAAAGAGGGAATGATTAGGGATGATGACAAAATGACTAAGGATCATAAGGGATTAATTAGGGATTATGAGGGATGATTAGGGGTGATGAGGGAGAGATTATGGATAATGAGGGATAATAAGGATCAATAATGGTGTGACTAGGAATGATTAGGGATCATAAGGGCCAATGAGGGTCTTATTAGGGATGATGAGGGATGATGAAGGTTAATGAGGGATTGATATGGGATGATGAAGGGATGGTTAGGGATGATGATAAATGACTAGGTTTGATGACGGAGTGATTAGAGATGATGAGGGAAAATTAGGGAGTAATTAGGGATAAGGAAATACTAGAAGAGAGTGATTAGGGATGATGTAAGATGATAACAAAGTGACTATGAAGGATGAGTGATGATGAAGAAATGATTAGGGACAATTAGGGATAATGAGGTCTAATTTGGGAGTGATAATGGATGATAAGGGATGATGAGGTCTAATTAGGGAGTGATTAGGAATGATGATGGATAATGAGGGTTAATGAGAGAGTGATTAGGGATGATGAAGGGAAATGAGGGATGATGAGGGAGTGATTAGGGATGATTATGGATGATGAGGGTTAATGAGGGTGTGATTAGGGACAATTAAGGCCATTAAGGGAGTAATTATGGATGATGAAGGATGATGAGATTGATGAGGGATTGATTAGGGATTATAAGGGGCAATGAGGTATGATGAGAGAGTGATTAGGAATTTAGCCTACATTTTTCTTCAAGCCTTTTTCTTAATTATCTTTAGTTTTTACTTTAAATTATGTTACTTTATCTTTATAAGTGATAATTCCCCTCTCCTTTCATGATATGGTTGATTCAGTTCCCCTTCTCCTTTTTATATA
Source organism: Torreya grandis (assembly GCA_037957365.1). NCBI lineage: Eukaryota > Viridiplantae > Streptophyta > Pinopsida > Cupressales > Taxaceae > Torreya > Torreya grandis. Next base: position 38,899 of record JARHVA010009984.1, read on the forward strand.
TAGGTGATAATGCCCCCTCTTATAATTTTCAAGCATCCCTTGATAATACCCCATATCATTTATCCATTGATCTAATAATTCCCCCTCTACTAATTTTAAATCATGATAATCCCCCCTCTCCTTTCAATAGATGGATTGGGTATTCAATTACACATCAAGTATTTAAGATATGGCCTACTACTAAAATTGATTAGCCTATTTCTCATTATCATAATATTTGTCCCTCTTATGATTATTCCTACATTATGTCCCAATCCCAATCACAAGATTTGGATGTAATACAATGTCAAAATACCTTAGTTAAATACATTTCTTAAACTAACATATTCATGTAGTTCATATGTTTTTTTATTCTTAACTTAAAACTAAAGGTTATGTCCCTCTTACCAACCCACTCTTGATCAGCACCCCATGGGTTGTCCAAGCAAATTCTTAATCTTCCCATATTTGATGGCATCGACTACCTTGACATTGTTTAACCAATTTTACCTAGTGATAACTATATCAAATGGTTCAATAATGTTCAATCTATTTACACATCTCATATTATATCAACCAATGTTATATAATTCAATCTTTAGATTTAAATTATAACAACCAAGTATCATCCATGGTTGATACAATTCTCTCATATTCATCACCTATAGTATACTACATCAACCAACCCATTACAATCATATTTATTTCTACTTCTTATAACTATATTGACTTAACTCAAATCAAAACCCACTACTTCATGCAAACTACCAATATTTGGTCAACTATGTTATGACCTACTTGATTGAATACCTGAGCATATCTTGATCATGAATAATCATATCTAATCTTGATTATATCTATCTTATGTAATCTATATCCTTAATACCTGATACCTTATTGAATACTTGAGCCATATATCAAAAGGAGAGGGGGAGTTATAATGCTTGAAAATCAATATAGGGAGAATTATTAGATCAAGGGATAAAGGAGAAGTGGAATTATCAAGGGATGGTTGAAAATTAGGTAGCATGTTTATCTTATTTTATTGTACACACGTATGTTATGATTTCTTATCATTATATTATATTTCATTAATAAAGATTTATAAATAAAAAATTATATTTATGTCCACAAATAACCGAAATTAAGTCCATGGGATTGAAGGACAATAAGGCATATCAACTCAAAACATAAGCTTAAATTCATTACAATTGTATATATCTCATGTATATTTACTTACTTAGGAAGCCATTTACACACATAATTAACATTGGCATATCTACCAAGAACATAATTCCTTCCTAAAATATAAATAAGTATATAGTACTTTCATAACTTATTAAGATATAAAAATGGAATACTTAAGTTATTCCTTTCTTTCACAATATGATTTTAAGCACTAGAAAAACATCAATTCATTACATCATTTAATATAATTGTTGTTTATTAATTTTAATATGAATAAACTTAGTCACAAGAAGCCAAATATGATTAAAAAAAGGAAATATTGATTTAAAAACAAGTTAAGGCCCATAAATTCATTTCCAAGACACATCTACTCATGTTAAAAGTATAGTAGTGAGTTTACATAACTTCCCTATTATAATAAGTGCTCATATTAACATAATGTAAGACTTAAAAAGACACAAAAACATGATGGGTCTTATATTAGCATATTGAAAAACTAAGAATAGTTTTCCCATCTTAAAAATTGCATACTACTTTAACTATATTAATAAGAGTACATGAGAGCTCAAAATATATGCAATTTAGATGAACAAATTAGTTATATGTGATTATTATGTCTAAATGAGTAAGTCTTATAAATTTTCATACAACTAAATCCAAATATTGTCAATGAAGAAGGAATTATCAATCCATAGCTCCAATACCATGAGAGGGTTAATAATAGAGTGATAAAAGGTCTAAATTAACAAAAGTACACTATTTTGAAAATTAAAGACATTGCATCAACCCAATAAAACTAAAGAGAGCTTGAAATTTACACATATGACAAGGGAACTTAGATGGCTAAATAGATAGACCTACGTAAGTCATTTTTAATATGGTTCATGAAGGCCCATAATTTGATGAAAGAATTAATTAAAAACCTAAATCAAGAGGGAGGTGTCCTTTATACTAAAGATTATTTAAAATAGGTTATTATCTAGGTGAAAAAAGTAAAGAATGAAGTGAAAAGCCTATAAAAAGAGAATGAAATTCTCAATGAAAAACTAGGTTTTTTATTATATCTTATCAAGGTGGTAAATCATTTTATTACTAGTATGGATGGTATCTTAAAACTAATAAAAATAAAACAAGATTATAAAGGCCCTACTAGATCAAAAAAAGGCCAAAATTATGGAAAGGGATATCGAATTTGATCCATAGTTTCAAGGGCTACAAAATATAGAAAATGATATGAATAGAATAATGGAAAACTGAGAGGAATCCTTTAGAGGGAATATATTTGTTTTATTGTTATTATTCATTATTTTTTGTATTTTTTTCTTATTGTTTTATTGTTATTTTATATCCATTTTATAGTTTTTTATTATGTTGGTAGAACTGTGAGGGGTAGAGATGATCCATCAATGCCTATAATTGCATAAGCAAGTCCTCTAAGAAACCCTCAGAGGATTCCATGCCACTTATAATAAGGGAGTGATTATTTATAAGGAAGGAGTGATTATGGATGGTGATGTATGATGAACTATGATGATATAGTGACTAAGTAAAATGAGGAATGATGGGGGATTGATTATAGATGATGAGGTTTGATGAGAGAGTGATTAGGGATGATGAGGGATAATGAGGGATGATGAAGGAGTTATTATGGATTATAAGGAGTGATGAGGGTTGATGAGGGTGTGATTAGGGATAGTGAAGTTCGATGAGGGAGTTATTAGGGATGGTGAGTGACAATGAGGAAGTAACTAGGGATGATTAAGGATGATAAGGGTTAATGAGGGAGTGATTAAGGATGATAAATGTTAATGAGTGAGTGATTAAGGATGATGAGGGATGAAAAGGGTTGATGAGGGTATGATTAGGGAAAATGATGTTATTGAGTTTTGATGAGTGAGTGACTATGGATGGTAACAAAGGATGAGGGCTAATGAGGTAGTGATTAGGGATCATGAGGGAATAATGATGGCTGATGAGGGAGTGATTAGGAATAATAAGGGATGATGAGGTTTGATGAGGGAGTAATTAGGTATGATTAGAGATGAAAAGGGGAAATGAGGGATGATGGGGGAGTGATTATGGATAAAGAGGTATGAGGAGGGAGTGATTAGGGATGATGACAATTGATTATGGAGTGAATAGGTATGATAAATAATGATTAGGGATGATAATGGATGATGAGGGTTAATGAAAGAGTGATTAGGGATAATGAGGTACAATGAGGAAGTGATTAAGGATGATTAACAATGATGATATTTGATAAGTGTGTGATTAGGGATAATGAAGGCCAATGAGGGAGTGATTAAGGATGATTAGGGATAATGAGGGATAATGAGGAAGTGACTAGGGATGATTAGAGATGATTAGAGCTGATGAGGGAGTGACTAGGGATGATGAGGGTTGATGAAGGAGTGATTAGGGATAATTAGGGTTAATGATGGAGTGATTATGAATGATACGGGCCAATGATTGAGCTATTAGTGATCATGAATGATAATGAGGGATAATGAGGGAGTGACTAGAGATGATAAGGGATGATGAGATCTAATGAGAGAGTGAATATGGATGCTAAGGGATGATGAGGATCAATTAGGGAGTGATTAAGGATGATGAGAGAGTGATTATGGATGATAAGGGAGTGATTAGTGTCAATGAGGGTGTGATTAAGGATAATGAGGGCCATTATGGGAGTGATTAAGGATGATTAGAGACCATGAGCAATAATGAGGGAGTGATTATGGAGTAACTAGGAATGATTAAAGATTGATGAGGGATGATGAGGCTAAATGAGGGAGTGATTATGGATGATGATGTGTAATGAGGGATGATGAGGGTCAATTAGAGTGTGATTAGGGATAATGAGGGCCATCGAGGGAGTGATTAAGAATAAATAGGAATGATGAGGGATAATGAGGGAGTGATTAGGGATGATGAGAGAGGGACTAGGGATGATAATTGATGATGAGGTATAATGAAGGAGTGATTAAAAATGATGAGGTTTGATGAGGCAGTGAAGGATGATGAGGGGTAATGAGGGATGATGAGGGAGTGATTAAGGATGATTATAGATGATTATGGATGATTAGTGTTAATTATGATATGATTAGGGATAATTAGGGATATTGAGGGAGTGATTAGGGATGATGAGGGAGTGACTAAGGATGTTGAGGGAGTGACAAATATGATAATGGAGTGATTATGTATGATTAAGGATGATGAGGGGAATGAGGGGTGATGAGGTAGTTATTAGGAATGATTAGGGATAATGAGGATCAATAAGGGTGTGATTAATTACATTGAGGAACATTAAAGAACTGATTAAGGATGACTAGAGATGATGAGGAATGATGAGGGAGTGATTAAGGATTATGAGGGCCAATGAGGGGATGATTAAGGATGATGAGAGGAAATGAGGGATAAAAAGGGAGTGATTAGGGATGATGAGGGTCAATAAGGGTGTGATTAGTGAAAATGAGGTTTATTAAGGGAGTGATTAGAGATGATTATGGATGGTGAGGGATTATGAGGTATTGATTAGGTATGATGAGGGAGTGATTAAGGATGATTAGGGTAGATGAGGTCAATGAGGTAGTGATTAAGGATTATAAGGGATGATGAGGGATGATGTGGGAGTGATTATGGATGATGAGGGATAATGAAAGTTGATAAGAGGGATATGAAGGATGATTAATAATGATGGAGTGATTGAAATGATAAATGTTGATTTATGTGCCTGAGCCCCTTTCTCCATATGGTTTGGTAAGAGGGAGATAGAGATATGAGTGATTTTGATATGAACCTAAGAAATAGTATTTGAAAGAACTCCCTTCATTTTTAAATAGTAGTGGTTGTGGTTATGGTAGTGGTAATTAATGTCATCAAATTGTGCACCCTAGGACACTATATGAGACTCCTTTAATTTGATGCAACATTGAATCATCTCTCAAGTTTGTAGAAATTTGTAAGAGAGATGAATCTCTAATATTTAAAGGGATAGCTCCCTAGATTCATCTTTAAGTGCTTATCACCTAATCTAATGCTTGTTTATGGGAAAAGGGTTAAGAGTTTGCATGAAAAGGAAACTACACTAAAGAGGTGATACACCAAGACACATCTCATAGACTATCACACTCCTACTAAGAAACAAAGATTTCCAAGACCATTTATAGGCATTGAAGGATCCTAATATAGTGTTTCAATGTGAAGGTAGGCACACATAGGATAATCAACAAGATAACTGATCTAGGGGTAGATTGCACACCATAAAGACAATTTCATACTTGAAGAGGAGCCTAATACATTCATACACTTCACATTACCTATTAAAATCAGAACTCTTACTTAGAAATGAAGTATAAAGAGGATTAAGGATGACACCATCACTTAGATCCACTATACATAACTCACACACTTAGACAAAATGTTCATAACTTAGAATTAGACTTGTATTCAATGTTGAAAGACAAAATGCAATGTCATACCAGTAAGGTCTTGCCATACTAAAATGACATTGCACTTTGCTTTTGAACATTGAATACAAGACCAATTCTAAGTTGTGCACTTTTGTATGAGTATGTGAGTGATATATAGTGGAGCCAAGTGATAGCATCATCCTTACTCCCTTTACCCTTCATGTTTGAACAAAGGTTTTAATGTTAACAAGTCATGTGAAGTGTGTTAAATGAATTAAACTCTCTTTCAAGTATGCAATTATATCTATGGTGTGCAATCTACCCCTTAGGTCAATTATATTATTGATTATCTCAACCATGTTACATTCACATTGAAACACTATGCTAGTATATTTTCAATGCATGGAATTAGTCTTGGCAAACATTTATATTGAGTGAAAGTGTGATAATCAGTGGGATAAATTCTTGGTGGATCACCTCTTTAGCATAGTTTTTTTTAAATGTAAACTCTTGACTCTTTTCATGAATATGCATTAGATTAGGTGAAAGAAACTTTTAAAAAATAGGGAGCTAGCCCTTTTCAATCCTGGAGACTCCTCTCTCTTACAAGTTCTCACAAATTTGAGGGATGATTCAATGTTGCATCAAATTAAAGGAGCTTCATATAGTGTCTTAGAGTGCACAATTTGATGACAATAGTTTTGGCACACCCGATGGGATAACTAGTCCTAATTGTTTATATGTGAGGGTAAATGCTAGTCTTGACAAGCCTAAAGTTGAATAATTATTCTTAGCTAGAATTATAAACTCCAAAAGGTAAGAATCTATGGTTGTAGATCAAGTTTTCCATAGTATACTTCATGGTCCTCACTAGATCATCTTATAGTAGGCTTTTTAATCAAGTCCCTCAACTTGAAACTCCTCTTGAGGATCAACAACCTAAACCATTCCTAACCTTTAGAGATATTGAACAAGAAGGTTTTGAATAGGAAGAAGAGGAGGTTGAATAAATAGTAGATCAAAAGGAAGAATAAATGGATAGAAGACATCATTTCCCAACCTTCAACACCCAAAATCTAGTTAACCTTCCTATGTATGATCCTATTCCTCCTAATGATACCAAAAGTCTCCCTAATTTCAATAGAAAGGTTCATGTTATCCCATCTAAGCATATTAGGGACATTTCAAACTTTTTCAACTTCCACAATATCACCCAAGCTAACATAACTATTAGACTACTTGCCATGTCTCTAAAATAGAAGGCACTTGATTGGTATAGGACATTGGAAGGTGGTTGTATTACTAATTGGGATGGTTTTGGAGATTTGTTGGTAAACAAGTTAAAAAATAAGAGTGACCATACTTCACTAATTCACTAGCTGAATGTGATAAAGAGAGGTCCTAATGAATCCTTGAGAGATTTCAATGAAATGTTTTAAAGAACATGCCATAGGCTGTCACCTATTATGAGGCCTCCTCCAAGCTTTGTATTCAACACCTATATTAAGGAAATTAGCACTGATGTAGTAGTAATGTTGCAATAAATGGGAGTATTTACTTTATCTAAGACATATGAGATAGCCATTAAATCTAAGGATAGTCTAATACAAACTATAAAATTACCTTCAAGAGTCTCCATGCCTTTATTGTCTCATAATTTAGTTGAATCCCTAATCATAACACAAGTTCCCAATACTAATGTCAAACCTAGAACTACTCCCAAGAAGGTGGATGATGCTATAGATAACGATGATATGATTTAGTCTTTATAAGCCCAGCTCAAGCAAGCACAAATGTATGCAAGTGCTCTGTCCAATCCTCAATACTATCCTCAATGAGGCTATAGGCCTCCACCCCAATACACTAACCAAGGAGGAGGATAAGGTCAACAAAGTTTCAATAGGCATCCTAATGCCCATAATCCTAATTCCATTCCATCCACAAAGGTTGTTATTCCATTCCACACCAATCAAGTTCAAGGAGATGAACATTTGGATCATTAGGGGCAATATTAAGGTCATTTTATGCATAATGGTGGATAATGCAATCAAGATTTGGTATCTCAAGAAGAAACTACTCCTTATGTTACATTAGAAGAAGAAAATATCATGTAAAAAGATGTTCAAGGAGAAGGTAGCAACTAAAGTACTAGTTATATGAATTTTTAAGTAGAAGATAATTATGTGTTGAATCAAAATACACCAGTTATAGTTAACACAAGGGATAAAAAGAGTAATTTAGGAGATACTCCAGTAGCACAAATGATTCCAAGTAGTGCCTCTCCAAGGTCACAAAGTGCAAGTACCAATGTAATAAATCCTACTAGTCACACTACTCTTCAAAGTCAAAATGTGAGCAAGGCTACCAAACCTCTAGTACAACAAGTTCAAGATCCCTCATTGCCTTTAAGAATGCAAGACAAGGTGAATACTTCCTCTCTAAACATTATTGATTCTTTGAAGAATACTAAGATAAACATTTCTCTTTGGTAAGTATTACACATGCCTTGTCAAAAGAAAAGCCTACAAGAACAACTTTCTAATATCAATGTAGCTCCTCAAGATCCAAATTACCATGGTGTGGCCCTTTCCAACACAAAAAATCATGTTTTATATCCCTCTAACAAATTTGAAAATCCTCCACCTTTCTACCTCACTCTCATTATGGGAGACAAATTGACTCACTACATTGTGGATAGTGGGGTCAATACCATAGTTATGCCTAAAATGGTTACTGATAAATTAGGACTAAAATGTGAGCCTCATAGCAATGGTGTGTTATAGCTTGATGGAAATCCAACCAAGATGGTGGGGTTGGTTAAATGTTTGACATTTATCTTGTATGATTGTCTAAGTTTCCCTATCCTACATGACATTATAGTGGTTGATTTTCTATCCCATTTTGTTATTTTCATGTCAAGAGACTTCATGGCAAATATTTGAGGGTACCTTGTAGATGATTGGTATTTTCTAGCCTTTAGAACAAGATATAGACCTAAAGTAACTATAAGAACACAACCCTTGGCAAGGTTATACATTGAACCATATGTGGAGACAAGTTCAAATCAAAACTGTATGATTAGTGAGCAAGAAGAATGTGCCATTAGTGGTGAAACATATATTACCCTTGAAGGTATTTCTAACCTCTTTCTTGATGATTATGGTACTAAAAATTATGAGCATGATCCCTATCCATTCATAAAGTAAACTAACTTAGGAGTATATTGTATGCATGAGAAGAACATTCCTATACCATCACTCACTAATGAGTATCATAAACTTGAAGGGATATGGGAAATGTTTTTTGATGGCTCTAAAATCAAGGTGGAACCAATATTTGGTGTCATGTTGGTTTCTCCCTTTAATAACTAGTATTATTCTTCATATAGATTCCATTTTAGTTGTACTTGTAATGTAGCAGAATATGAAGGCTTAGTTTATGGCCTCCAATGGGTAAAGAGAAAGGGAATCAAAAAATTTGAAGGTGTATGGAGATAATGAATTGATTATACATCAAGTGAGGAACAAGGCTATATCAAAGAACCCATTACTTAAGTCCTAAAAGCATATGGATTGGGATCTAATTGAATACTTTGGAACTTTCAATATCCAACCTATACCAAGAGACTCAAATAAACATGCTGACAAGTTGGTTATGATAGAATCACACTTTCATATAGCTGTTGATGTAAGTAAAGAGAAAGATCAACCTCAAATCAAGGTCATTATGAGACCTATTCTAGATAATGAAGTGTTTTATCAATTATTTTAGAGTTATAAACATATTGTATACTTCATTAAAAATGAAGCAAAATTTTCTTCAAAGACCCAAAAGAAATTTCACAATCAATATGAAGAACAATTTATCTAGCTAAAGACAAACAAGATACCAAAGGGGCTATTTACTTTGGAGACTATGTTCAATGAAGATTATCAAAGAAGGAAGGAAAGGGCAAGAATGTCTACAAAGGAATAAAACTATGAAAGGATCTTGATATTTAAAGACAAACTTCTAAAAATTGGTAAGATATGTTCTTTTTCTGAAAAACATGCCTTCATTGAATTGTGTACAGAATTTCATGATATTTTTGCTTGGGAATAAAAGGGTTTGAAAGGTTTTGATCTAAATCTAGCTTATCACACCATTGAGTTAGAACCTAGAGCTAAACCAGTCAAGAAAAAGCAAAGGCCAATCAATATGAAGATAGAAGAACTAATGAAAAAAGAGCTCATCAAATTGATTGAGTCTAGGATTATTTTTCCTATCAAACACTCAAATTGGGTAGCTAACCTTATACCTATTTGAAATAAGAGTGGAGAGATCAGACTTTGTGTGGAATCTAGGGATCTGAATAGAGTTTCAATCAAATATGAATATCATTACCTTTCATGGAGAAAATTTTGCAAGTGGTTTCAGGTTCTCAATGCTTTTCACTACTTGATGGCTATTCAGGTTATAACAAAATATTGGTGAATGAGGAGGATCAGTTTAAGATAGAATTCACCACAAAATGGGAAAGATTTGAATATAGAAAGATGTCTTTTGGTTTGTCTAATATTGGTGCTACTTTCTAAAGAGCAATGGACATGGCTTTTAAAATTTTGATCAATGCATTTTTGCTTGTATACCTTGATGATATAAATATTTTTTCCAAGGATGCTAATGACCACATGAAACATATAAGGTAAGTCTTTAAGAAGTGTAGAGAGTTTTGAGTTTCTCTTAATCCAAAGAAATGTATTTTTACTATTCATGAAGGCAAGTTACTGGGTCACATTATGTCAAAAGAAGGCTTGTTTATTGATCCTGAAAGGATTGAAGCCATTCTAGTCTTGTATTTGCCTCTACACAAGAAAGGTTTGCAAATTTTCTTAGGAAATATCAAATTTTTAAGAAGGTTTATTTTAGGATTTTCTACTTTGGTGAAGCCTATTACAACCATGCTCAAGAAGAACCAAGTTTTTTCTTGGATAAAGGAAGGTAATAATAGTTTTGAGGCAATAAAATAAGAATTTCTCAATATCCTACTCTCTTGAACCCAAACTTTGCCAAATATTTCATATTATATACTTTTTCTAACCTTGACACAATTTCAGCTATGCTTATGCAAAAGAATGATGAGGAAGTTAAATAACCCATTACGTTATTTAGTCAAGGATTGGAAGATTATGAGCTCAAGTACAAATTTGTTGAGAAGTAGGTTCTAGTTCTAATAAGAGGTTTGAAAAATTTCAAACACATGGTTTCAAATAACAAGATACATGTCATAGTCTCTCATCCTAGCACCAAAGAGTTCTTCTTAAGCAAAGACCTCAATGAGAAGAGAGATGGGTAGATCACAAAGGTAATGGAGTATGATGTAAATATCAAGGTAACAAAATTGGTAAGAGGAAAGGGGTTGTGTGAACATCTAGCTTCAGATATTCAAGGGCCAAGAGAATAAGTCTTGGTCAATCAAGCTCATCCCCAACTAGCTGGTCACATACCAATTCAATGTTGGACACAAAACATCATTGGTTTGTTCCAAAATGGTGATTGTCTTAATGGTTTGAACAAGTCACAAAAAAATTATTTTAGATTTAAAACAATTCCTTATTGTCTTATAGATAGTATTTTCTTTTGGAAGGATGTGAATGGTGTGCTACTAAGGTGTGTTGACAATGATCAATTTGGCATCTTGCTGGAAAAGTTTCACAATAGTGTAGATGGAGGTTATTTATCCCAAAAAAAATATCTACAAAGATAATGAGGGCTATTTATTATCGGCCTATCCTTTTCAAGGATTGCTACTCTTATGTTAGGAGGTGTCCTCACTGTGCCTTCTTTATAGTTAAAAAAAACTTCCAGCCCTTCCATTGAATCCAATCCAGGTGGAAGAGCCTTCATGTGATGGGGCCTTGATTTCATTGGTATGATCAACCCTCCATCAAGTGCTAGACACAAATAGATATTGACTGCTACTGATTACTTCACAATGTGGGTAGAGGCTATTACATTGAAGGAGGTAAATTAAAATGCAATATTGGAGTTTTATGAGAGTATCAAAACAAGATTTGGGGTCCCCTATAATATCATTTATGATAATGAACTTGCTTTCATAGGTGATAAAACTTTTAAGTGGGCAAACAATAATGGAGTTTACTTGAGTACCTCATCCAACTATTACCCTTGAGTTAATGGATTGGTTGAGTCTATTAATAAGAATCTCATCAAGATCATCAAGAGGACATTGGAGAACAATCAAAGAGCATGACATACCAATTTGAATACAACCTTATGGGCTGAAAAGATTACTCTTAAGAGATCAATTGGTAACTCTCCTTTTATGCTTGTTTATGGGAGAGAAGCTAGGTTGTCCATCTCTCAAGAGCTCCGTACTCTAAGATTTGCACATTAGCTGGAACTACTTGAAAATAATCCAATGAAAGTTAGATTGATAGAATTAATGCAACTATAAGAAGCAAGGGAAAATGCATATAAGACCATGGAACACCACCAAGTACTCATGAAGAAGTCCTTTAGAAAAAATAATTACAAGTGTTTAAGGAAGGTGACTTGGTTCTAAAATGGGATGAGGATAGAGTAAAACTAGGTAAACATACAAAGTTTGATGATTTTTGGAGTGGCCCTTACATTATTAGCAAGTGAAAATGAAACAACTCCATTCAATTGACCAATATGAATGGAGAAGAAATGCCTATCCCTATTAATGGGATATATATGAAGCTTTGCTATTAGTCCTTGCAAGTCTGTCTTGTAAATAGTAGCATAAGTTTGTGTGTTTAGTCTAGTTTTGTTTTAGTTTGTTATTGTGTTCCCTAAGTCCTTTGTAGCATAGATGTATTTCCTTCCTTTTGTTTTGTGTGTGTCTTGTGTAATGTCAATTGTCTTGTGGTCAATCCAAGGTCTATTCATGACAATCTGAGTGCTCATTTACATGAATCCATACCCAATGGAAGGATTTAGGTAATTTTTCTTAGGCATAATAGGCATGCCATACCCAGGAATCACCAAGAATGTTGGTCAAATTCCACCCCCAGGTTTGTACCTTTCAAATTTGGCCAAGTCTAGTACTTAGCTTTTCTTCAAATGAAATGTTCTTTGATAAAGCCCACAAAAAATACAAGTGTTTTCCTTTCAAATAGTTCATGTTGGTCTTTCCTAAGCTTGTGCTAAATTGCTTCAGAATTTTTGTCTTAAACCTTTATCAAATTATTTCAAAAAAATTGTCTGAAGCATTTTTCCTTAAGTGTATTTCTTTCAGAAATTTCATTTTCAACTTTTTCAAAGGATAAGTCTCTGAGTGGTTACCCTACATATTTTTCTAAAAGATATATTTTAAAATCCTAAGGTTACCTTGTCACTTTTTAGAAGGGATCATTTCAAATTTATTGAAGGGCATTTCACTTTTTCTAAAGGGTACTTTGCAACTTCTCTAAAGGGTATTTTTCACTAAAGATGCCCTTTTCAAAAAGTCTAAAGGGTACATTTAAAAAAGTTTGAAGGGTACTTTGTAGCTTAAATGGTCCTTTGCAAAGTTTTAAAGGGTATTTTATAAGCAAGTGTCCTTTCTAGATGGTCCATTTCAAAAATTTTAAGAAATTATTTTGAAAAGATTAATCAATGAATTCTTTCAGAAAAAGGGTAAGAGACAAAAAGTCTAAAGAAAAGATCATTTTAGAAAATCTGAAGGACACTTGCAACTTTTTTAAAGGAATTCTTGTAGAGAAAGTGTCTGAAAAAATTTCCCCAAAGGGTAAATTTTTAGGGAAGTCTCCTCCACAAAATTTCCAAAGGGCATCCCTCCACAACAAAGAGGACTAAACAAAAAAGCTGAAGGAAATGTTTGAGAAAATTTTCAAAAGATAGCCATTGGGATTCAAAAAAAAAATGACAACCCATAGGAAGTTAATTTTAAACTATGGATAATATTCATTGTTATTCAAAAAAGACTTGGTAAAAACATGAAAGCATATGTGGAGGTAAAAAATGGTTGAATCCCAAGCATCTAGTGTAGACAAAACAAGCAAAATGGATAGGTTGATGGTTTGAGTCATTAGTTCCACAAAATTGACAAATACAAGTGTCTAAAGGATAGTGAGCATTTAGAAAGAACATTTTATAACTATCATCATGATTTCCATTTCCCTCAATAGTGTAATATGTTAGCTTCTCTATTTTCAATTTCAAATGCTCATGGATGAGCTTAAAAAGAAACAATTTCCTATGCCACTCCTAAAGATTTTATGCCACTTGCCACCACTTTCATGTCTTGTTTTGGACAAGTAGACCTACTGGCATGGCATGTCTTGCTCATCCATCTCTCTCATGTATCTATAATTGATTTCATGTTGATGATATATGTCCTTATGTCTCTTCAACTTATCTTCCCTCCCTCTTCTTAAAAGTTCTATAAATTGAGCCGTTTCAGCCATTGTGGGGGGATCCCATTTTTGGTATGGTGAAGCCATACTAAAATGACATTGCACCTTACTTTTTAACATTGAATACAAGACCAATTTTGAGTTGTGAATTTGTCTGAGTATGTGAGTGATGTATAGTGGAGAAAAGTGATATCATCATCCTTAATCCTTTTACCCTTCATGTTTGAACAAAGGTTTTGATGTTAATAGGTCATGTGAAGTGTGTTAAATGCATTAAACTCTTTTTAAACTATGAAATTGTATCTATGGTGTGTAATCTTCCCCTTAGGTCAATTATCTTGTTGATTGTCTCAAGCATGTTACCTTCACATTAAAACACTATGTTAGTATCTTTTCAATGCATGGAATTAGTCTTGGAAAACATTGTTATTCAATAGAGGTGTGATATTCATTGGGATAAATTCTTGGTGGATCACCTCTTTAGCATATTTTTTTTGATGTAAACTCTTGACTCTTTTCATGAATAAGCATTAGATTAGGTGATAGACACTTTAAAAAAATTTAGGGAGCTAGCCCTTTTCAATCCTAGAGACTCATCTCTCTTACAAGTTCTCACAATTTTTAGGGATGATTCAATGTTGCATCAAATTAAAGGGGATTCATATATTTTCCTAGGGTGAACAATTTGAGGACAACAAGTTTCATAAGGCCTCCTTGTCTCATTAGGCCTAATTTAGCCAAAATATCTAAAATTTAGATTTAGCTCAATTGGTGTAATATTTATTCATATAAGGCCTATTTTCATCATATTAGACTGAAAAAAATCAATCTATAACCATCAAACTCTCTTCAAGTCCCCATTTTGCTCATAGATCCTTCACTAGGTGTAGTCCTCTTATAGCCCTATTTTTACACAAGCCCACTTTGTAGGGGAATGTATAGACTTAAAAAACTAAATAAGACCATTTTTTTAGTACACTTTTCTATCATTGTACTTTGTGTTAATTTTTGTGATGTTACACTCAAGGCAAATGTGTTTTTTAGATCAATTAGTCCTTCCAATTAGGCCTCTTTAGCTTGAGAGACCAAAAATGTTCATTTTGAGCTCCCACACATGTGAAATATAAAATTATCCTATGATTCAATTTTTTACCTCCTTATCATCCATCATGTTGAATTTGAGCTCTTGATCATTTGTATGGACCCCTATTCTAGCATTAAATGCTCTTCATTGACCTATTCTGTAAAACCTTGTACTTGTAGGTGTGGACCAGTGGCATGAGGTGAGTCTCAGGAGAGTTCTCAAGGTCATAATAATTATTTTCAATATTTAAACATTCATTTGAGTGATTTTTTTGGTATTTCTCTCTCATCAGGTTTAAAATAGGCTTCTTGGAGGGTTTAGAGTGCATTAGCCCTTATCCATTTGTTCATGAAGGATACACATTGGAAATATTATAAAATTCCACTTGTGACTCATAAATTACCTGATTTAGATTCCTTTAATTTATCAAGGTCTCATTCAAATCTTGGTGGAAGTTCCAAGCATTTAAAGTTGGCCATTCGAGTCACTTGGTACATTTTGTAAGGGTTTGAGAGCTTTTCCAAGCTAAGAATGGCTTCTTAGTGAATTTACTTGATAACCAATGGTTCTGACATATGCATCCCATGAAAATTTCTCAACCACTATAATGTCTCATCAAGATCTAAAAATGAAAATTGACCCTTATTTGGCATTAGGCTTGTGCCTTGCCAATGAACTTGCCTATAACTTTAAACTCCATATGACTTTGAAATGGATTAATTTGAATACTTATGGCTCAAACACATCCAATGTACCTATTAAATAATTAATTATACAAATGTAAATAATTAACAATTCCAAACACATTCATGACCCTCAACTTGGCTTGTAGTCCTAAGGGTTTCTTTCACACATGGTTGCAACCCTTCTTGTGTAGGGTACCCTGTTTGCCCTAAAACCTTATAGAAGGGTTTTATAGATATCCCTTGGTGTGTTACATTTATGATAATAATATTTTTATCTCAATTTTCCCTATGATCACCCATTACACTTATTTCCTCACAAACTATCTTAGTTTTGCATGAGAAAACTAACCTTGTTTTGAGATAGAACATGGGTATGTTTCCTTGTTTATTCATCAGGTTTGGGTGTTTGAGAGGTATATTAAATTTAAATTGGTTCATTGTACCAAAAATCATCTTTTTACATTGTTAAATGACCCTCTAACCCCTTCACAACTCAAGCTAGACTCCTAAAGGCAGAAAATGCAAAGTAAGCAAGGTATAAGTTTGTTTTGCCCTTTAAAAATAAGTCTCCTTTGCTTTGTCTCCTCCTATAAATGTTTATGAGGAATTTTTTCCCATATATAAACCTTTATTTAATAATTTTCCAATATTATCTTTCTATATCATTCACATATGTCATCTTTGCTAAATTATCCTTGTGTTTGACTAGGACAGTCACTTATTCCTACCTATAGGCTTTCATGTGAGAATATGGCTTCAAAGAGTGTATAAGGCATTTTGGTTGTCCTCATATAATCATATTTTATTCATTTCACTCACTTTAATTCTATATTTTAGTTCAAAAACCCCTTTCACTCTTGACTGAGTTAACACCCTCAATACCTCTGATTGTAGGTGTATTTTCTCAGGCCTGCAGGTTGTATTTAGGATCATTTGGATCATGGTAGTGAAGCCTAGGGCCTGTTAAGGTTGAATTTATCTCAATATTAATCAAAATAGGACCATATTTTATTCTTCATAATACTTAACACCATCTCTTTGTTCTAATCATTGAAATATTTCCTTCACTATATACTTTGCCCTATTTACAGACAAGGGGTAGGCTTAAAAGGTCATTTCATGCAATAAAATTTTTATTCATGACCTAATTGCTCAGGGATCATTATTTATTTTTTTTGAATTTTTTCACATTAAAATATTAGTTATGTATTCCTTAATTAATAGCTTAGGTGGTAGCCTCCTTCCATATCCTGTAGACAACACTGTCTACTTTCAGTGGTTCACTATCAACCTTTGAGGGTCTCAAAAACAATCTCATTCTTGTCCTTTCAAGCTCAAAATTGGCATAGTGGATTATTTTTAGGTAGGAATAATAGGAAAAAAAATTAATGGCATTTATAAACCATTTGGTTAGGCTATGAACTAATCCAAAAAACCCCAAAGACCTTTGTTTGGTCCATTTATGGACTGAGAAGGCAAAACTCAATCACTTAATGTTTTGAATGAAAATCCCACTTATAGTCCATTATAATATATATGGCATTAAATACATGAATATTTAGAATTATATAACTTTAAACATACATCCCATCATGAATTTCATGACTCACACCTCCGTACAACCTCTTGGAGCTCAAGCATAAGATGATTGTGAGTAGACTAGGCAGTGAACAAGGAAAATATGCAATTTGGATTTGGAGGAGTATGATAATTTTATATTTCACAAGGTCACCCAATTAAGAAAAATTATCAAACATGAACCCAAGCATATAATTCATCCTCAAGATCTCCTTCCATAAGCAAAAATTTAGGTTACCCATCCATGATTTTCAACTTTGAGAAACAATCACATTTTAGAATCCTCCTTCAAGGGCATTGAAAGAGAAGTGTTGGATGATTGAAACATCATGTAAAGGACTCTATTTCCACCTAAAAATTCCTATTAAAACTCAAATAACTCCTTGGATTCTTGAAAACAAGAAACAAATTTAAACTTTCACCCCTCTTGAATCTAACTCCATAAAAAGCTACTTAGAGTGTAAATGATTTTTTGTGAAGGATAAGCCACCAATCTGAGACTTATTGTTATTAAAATTAAGTGCACTCAATTTAATATCCACCCCTAGAATCACTCTTTCCAATTCCACCTTTAGCTTCCATAGTGAGTTCTTGAACCTACCATTCTTTGGCTTGCCAAGTGAAAATGAAGGAGAATGAGTTACAGATGAACATTTTTACATAATCCTTTAAATAAAAACATGTAAATTACTTTTGTGGATGTGAAGAGTCACTCCACCATGTTTCAACTAATGGTGGACTTGAGAAGCCTGTACAAATGTTAAAAAGTTCCTATTTTTGAGGAAAAACTACCATTTCATGATCATAATAAACTTCTAACTATCACCTAGATGATTATGATGTGATTTGACCTTATACACATTTATATC
The DNA here is from genome assembly GCA_037957365.1 of Torreya grandis. Taxonomy (NCBI): domain Eukaryota; kingdom Viridiplantae; phylum Streptophyta; class Pinopsida; order Cupressales; family Taxaceae; genus Torreya; species Torreya grandis. The sequence continues at coordinate 57,079 of JARHVA010009984.1, forward strand.
CTCCTTTATATCATATTTTTTAACTCCCACCATCTATATAAGTTAATTAATTAGTTAGAAAAATGGCCAAATGACCCTTTTACCACATGAAACCTACCAAATGGCCAATTTATGAGTTGAAGACACCTTTAAACAATTAAAATACCATTTTAACACATTTTAAATATAATTTTTCACTTTTACTAAGTTTTAATAGGTTTGACCAATGTTGACTTTTGTTGACTAGGCCAGTACAAAGAGGATGGGTTTCAACAAGGACTAGGGAAAGGGTAAGTGAGACATGTAGGACAATGTGACCCCATAGGACATAAGAAACTTTATCTAAAATTTTAAAATGTTATGGGTTGACCCAAATTTGACTTAGGGTCAAATTTGATCAATAGTAATGTCATATGTAATTTTGGAATACTTAAATATGACATAATTTTATGCGAATTTGGGTTAAAGTGATTAGGTTATGCATGTATGATATTTGAATTTAATCATGAATGGATTGACCCATCTATCTTACATTTATTTCAATTTTAAAAATATATTTTAAAGATGAATCTTGAATGGTGTTTCAATTCCTTCTATTCTAAATGGAGTTTACTAGGGTGATTAACTACATTAATATTTGGTATGAAACACTGTATCACAACTAAAGTGACTGTATAGATACATGTATTATTATATATGTAGTATACATTATGTATGAGTGACCATTTATGACTATAATTATTTTATAGTCCCTATGCTACATGTTAGCCATTTGTGGATATTGATAGACCCATTGATAAAAAATCCCACAAATTATTTAGTAATTTAGTCTAAAATTTCCTTCAAGACTTTTTCCCAATCATCCCTAGTCACTTATTTTTATATATAGGTGATAATGTACCATTTAATTTCAAGATATGGCTTAGTCGATACCCCCTATCCTTTCTCTATATAGGTGATAATGCCACATATGTTGATTTTCAAGCATCCCTTGATAATTCCCCCTCTCCTTTCATGATATGACTTGGGTATTCAATTAGGTATTAGGTATTCAAGATATGTCTTGGGTAAGATATATTTAGTTGGGATTAGATACAGGTATTCAAGATCAATATATGGCTTAGGTATGCAATTGGGTAAGGAAGACTCAAGTAGTTAGGGCATATCAAGTAGGTAGGGAACGCTCAAGTAGGTAGGGAAAGTAGGATAGGTAGGTATGGCATTCTAAATTAGGTTTAAAGTAGGTAGGGCATAGTCAAGATCAAGATATGGATCCAATATTCAATCAGGAAGGGCATACTCTATATGTAAATTAGGTATGGAATACTCAATAGTATAGATATATTACATACATAACATGATTTGAATTTTTTTTTCTCATTATATCTATTAGGAAGTGAGCTTCCCTTACTATATACAAAATCTAAGTAGCTATGGAATAGATAAATAGGTAGATAAATAATATATGCAAGCTATAAATTAGGGATCAAGCTTCTTTTGATAGCTAAGAATCTATTTGACAAAGGTAAGTAGGTAGGACATTAACAAATTTATATATCAAGAAGCAAGTTTCCATTGCATTATCTAGTAGGGCATAGCTAAGTAGGTAGGATAAAAACAAAGCTATCTATCCAAAATTAAGCTTCCATTAATAGATAAGCCTTAATCTATAAGTAAAGTAAAGATAGATATCAGGAAGACAAGCTTCCCTTGAAAGTGATACCTTATTCAATTTATATCTATTATCAATGGAGGATTCCCTTGATATGGTATTGGGTTAAGAAAAGATAGATATCAAGAATGCAAGCTTCCCTTGCCTTACTACTTGGCATATATGTAGGTAGGGAATGTTTCCTTTGAATTATCAGGTAAGGAAATATTGAGATTAGGATAGGGCCTTAAAAATGGTTACCCCCATATATCTATAATAGTGTACCATTCATATGATATCCCTTGATTTACTATATTAGGTATTAGGCCCTTAGGGCATACTCAGAGTATGACAGGGCCCTCGTTTTGGAATATCACCAACTATAATGGTGTTATCATTATAACCTAAAAAAGTAATATGATATGGGAATAATAGTTTAGGTTTTCATCAAGGGTTTGATGTATCAATCAAGATAGGTCGATACATTTGTGCATGCTCCATCCCATCATATTACGTAGATGCTACATCCATGTTAGAATAGATCATATTTCTATCTCGACCAATCCATATGTGAGCCCCTATATATGGATCCTTATCTCTTTATAAACTAGTGGCATCCATACTTGAGCTTAGAGATTACTAACTCTAATATTTTAGTCAGTTTCCAATCTTAAAATTTTGAAAACCAAGTATTGACCAAAATGGATTTAAAAAAAAACTTTTAAATGGTAACTCTTATAACTCTGGAATAGATTTTAGAAGATGTAGAGTGGCCCTAATTTTTTATATTTGGTAAAATAAATGTAAAGTGTAATGATATAAAATGTAATATAATTTAAATACATGCCCTTTGTGCAAGTTGTGTGTTTTTCATTATGTCATCTATTTTGTCCCTCAATTTTGTGCATCTACCCTCGACCTGGTTAGAGAGATGGTAGCTATCACATCCATAGGGTGAGGAATATGTTAATTTTTATCCATTTTAAATTTTCTAAATATTAATATGAGAAAAAGAAAAGGGAGAGGTATAAATGCTAGAAAATATTCCAACATGATAAATAAATTAGAATTAAATAATTAATGTAATAAAAAAACTAGAAAACCCAAAGATAAGCTAAGGTTTACATAATAAGACCTAGATGCCAATCTTTCCAACTGTTTAACCCTTTTTGGAATTAAGGGTTGGGGAATCATAGCTTAATCAAATATGACTAAACTACATTAAAATAAAGGTAATTAATGAATTTATATTCTATCGATATTCTAATAAGAGATACTAAATATAAGCACATGCTAAATATATAAAGTACACCATTCAGTATTATGATAACAATGATATGAAGGAGAAATTGTACTTAGCTTGTGCACTGATTCATAGGAAGATATATGTAATGCAGGTATATTAAAAAACTATATCATCTACAAGGAAGGTCAAGAATTGAAGGATAAATCCTTGAGTGATATTTTTCAATTGTATAAGACTAGTTTAACATATAAATCCAAATTTAAGCATTTAAAATAAGTTCAATATCAGTTATGTGTTACCAAATCCTTATTACCCACATGAAAATTGACAATTTGGGTATTTTAATAATACTATATTCAACATTCTATTAAAAATGGTGAATAAACATGGTAATGATTTGCATAATCAGATATCATTTGTATATTGGGCATATAAAACAAGAATTATAACATCTAAGGATTAAATGTCTTATTCACATATAAATGGGGCACAAGTAGTATGTCACTTGAGCTTAAATAGATTCTTTGAGTGTATTATTAAAGTACATTATGGATGATTAAAGTTATTGAGAAAAGAGATTAAGTCAATTAATGCTATTAAGCACTTGATGGTTTATCACAATCACCTCAAAGAGGATTTTCATAAGAAAATTAGATCAAGATAGTCATATGTTGGTGATAAATTATTAAAAAAATAGATAAATACCAATACAAAAAAATAGAATCACAATTGTCTTAGCCCATTTTTTATCACAAAGAAGTTTTGATTAGGGACTAAATACCTTGCTACATCAGAAGGAAAATCTTTCAAGAGTCTAATCAATATTATGCATTATAAGTTGTTATGTATGAGTTCTATTTTATATTATGCCATTATGTCATAATAATGGCATGCTTGCTTACTTAATCCTTGAATATTTTTCACTTTATTTATATTTGTTGACCTATAAATTTTTACTAATGATTTATTACATATATTTCCCTCTCTTATCTTTTTTCCATTAGCTCTTGTTTTTTATTGATCTGAGGGTTGTGGGGGTCCCTTCCCATAACAAAACCAAGTCTTAAAAAAAACCAATTTTTAAAAAGAGCATCAAAAAAAATTGAGAGCAATCATAGAGGGCTCAATAAGCACCTACAATTAAGATTGAAAAAAACTAAATTTCCTTTGCAACTACATGCAACAAAACTAAAGAAACACCATCTCCATTAGGAAATGAAGTTTTAACCATTAGTATCTGTCAAACTTATACCTTTCTAGGAGAAAATATCCTTCATTGTCCATTGATAAAATTCACCAATAGTGTTTAATAAATCTTGTCATGTTAAATGGTTGTAACATGACAACAGTTGTAGAGACAAACAAAGTCACCACCTTTAACTTCCTCAATGAAACATGTTGACCAAATTTGACTTTTAGTCCAAATTGGGGCACCCCTAGGTAAAAAATTAACTTTTAGGTGTTTTATGGGTCTAATATATATTTAAAATAGTTTTTTATAGGTTAATTAATGTCACTTAATGTTTTACTATCGTTGGTCATTAGTTATTTTAGTCCCTCTAGTCATTTTGGGTCTTTTTGAGGTCAAAATGGTGCATTTAATGATTTGTATGGATTTATTGGGAAGTGTGAAGGCTAAAAGGGTTATGTAATTCTCCATATGTCCTATTATGTCTTAATTAACTAAAACCAACTGAAAATTGGTAGGTTCCTCAAAAAAAGGGTAGTTTTCTTGAGAAAAAAGAAGAAAATGACACTTATACAACTCATTGGGAAGTGTACCACATGGGAAAAGACCATGGTATGTATATTAAAATTAATAAATCTAATTTACATGTTTTAATTTCTCTATAAGTATCCTTTTTTTCCCAAAAATATTCTTCTCCTTTTTAACCCTTCTTGGCAAGCAGAAGTGACCTTCAGGTTTTTTCTTGGTACGGTCAACATGAGAAGTTTCAAGAAAAATGATTTTAGGGGCATATTATAAAATTATTTATCTTCTATTTTATATATTTTTTAGAATAATTGTGTCCTTATATTTATTAACCATTCCTAAGAAGTTGACCTTTCAAATCTACCTGCTAATCTATGTACCCTGAAGGGCTTTGACTTGGTTTGAGCATTTAAATACAACTCAAATACTAATATTGGTTTAAAATGATTTTTAATCTCCCATATAATGTTTTAAAATATTATTTTTAATTTTCAAGTTGATTGTATGGGCAAATCATCTCAAATTTATAGACTAGTCTTATGTGGGATGACAGACCTATTTTCACCATTTCCAGATCTTCATGCTTTTAAAATGCCTTCAAGGGGTTATGTTAAGTTAATTTACATTTTTATAATGTTTTTTTAATCTCATGTCATCTAAATTTATCTCTACAAATCAATCTCCATGAAAATGTAGTTTTTGAGTGCCATACAGTCATGTGATAGAAAAGTACACGTTTAGGTGCTTTCATGGAGGTTTCTCAACATTGAAAGTGAAGTGTAGGTTATTTTATTAAGTTTTAATCATCCTAAAGTTTTATTTCAACACCATTGAGGATATTCCACTTGATTGATAAGAAAAATCCCCTCAACACTTAGACTAATTCATCCTCACTACCCATATACAGTTCACCATGCATCTACATCCTTTATTGATGACATCATGATATAATAAGAGTTGTAGAAGTGGTTTCGATCCATTTTAAACATGAGTAATTAATTTTTTAGGTTTATTTTGGTTCACAACTCAATAAATAGTCAAAATAATGCACATTATTCATAATTTCATATATTATTTATAGACCTAAAAATCACCATCTATAGGTGACTTAGTAGAGAGTTGGAAGAGCCATTTTGAGGTGTTAAAGCACATAATGGAACCCATTTTTAAGTCCTTAAAATTTTAATTGATTTTAACATATAGGTTTGAAGTGATAGATGGATAAATTAAGTTGATAACCACATCTAAGGATGTTGACTGAGTTTTGAGACCAAGTTCCCTAAATTGAGAAAATAGGGGTCCTAGCACTTTTTGTCAAGGGAAAATGACATGGTTAAAAGAAAATTTGATACATTATATTGTGATAACCTTGAATCCTATAGTATATAGAGTAAGCATCCCAAATATGAGGTTCAAAGAGTAAGGATAAGATGAAAATTTAGATCCTCAAAGTTGCCTTAAAAACACTGAATTTAGGCATTATTAACTACAGGTTTGAATCTAATAAGAACTTATCCATCCAAAAGTTGTAATTATTGACCTTGTAAACATATGTATATGGTTTTAAATGGTAAAAAAAACATATTTTTCCTAAGAAATAATTTAATGGACTCATAAGTTATGTTTGGACCCACATACCCACTTTCAGTTCGCATAGATTGCCCAAAAAGCCCACCTACAAGAAGATAGTGAGCTAAACTTGGTGTTTCAGTGGTGTTTGAGCCCATATAAGATGAATAAATAGAATTAATATATTCTAGGTTGATCCCATGGCTCCAAATGAATATCTAAACATCATACCCAAGTCTCAAGAGGCTATAAACACCTACAACAAGGTGTCTCAGTCAATAAGCAGTGAGTTAACTTTTTGATTTGGTGATGATTTAAGGTTATAAGGTGAGTTAAAGTATAAAAATTCAATTTTTTAATTAAAGGGATTAAAATAAATCCTTAAACACCAAATACCAATATAATTTAAGGCTAGTAATGGCCTATAGGAGTCAAAAGGGTAAGGGTCACAATCCTCATAGGGAAAGCTCAGTTTGGTGTGTTCAAGGGATAATGGGGGGTTTAAATGATAAATAAAACCAATTAACCCATTTATAAAATAAATTATGATATAAGCTAACCCTTATCAATGAAAAAAAATATTACATATGCCCCTAAAGACCCTATGAACACCTACAACTGTCAAGAAGGTAGGGTACATAGTCAACTAGTCTTGACTGGTATTAAAGGTTTTTAAACCCTAAAATGTAAATTTAAGAAATTAAATTGATGTAATTTGTCTTGTAAAACTTAATTTATGATTATATATTGTCTATAATTCCTAAATATCATGCAAAACACCTATAGGGGTTACTGTCATAGTAGAACACAGTTAGAAAAGATACTTAGTCTTGTGAATTCAAGAGTATGAAAGGTGCTTGAGGGCTTAGATTGTTATAATATTTATTGGATAAAATATATAATGTATATGATAGTATAAATATGTATATTATAACTAATACAAACAAGTACAATATCACAAACAAGTAACTCATAACCTTTATAGAAATCATGTGCATACAGTCTGCCTTTGAAAGATTATTTCTTGGTTTTTGCAGGTTTGAGAAGTCTAGACTTAAGACCAAGGGATAAAAATTTGTAAAAAAAAATTTTGAAAATTTTTAAAGCCTATAAAATCCTTATTTTCAATGATGAAATAGGGGAATTACCCTTTATTTTGTCTCAGACAGGTGGTACTTCCCTAAGTGCACTAATTGGAAGTTTTGAGGAATGGGGGAAAAGTAATGATCCAAATGATGTTTGGACCTTTAAAATAAGTATTTTTAGCTGAAAAACACATGAAAAATCATGAAAAAAACCTCACATGAGTTTATAACTAAACAAGGAGGTCTAAAATGCAAAAGTTGCAGGTAAGCCTAAAGGTAAGATTTTGGTCTAGGGACCAAATAAGAGAACAATGACACTTTTATCCCTAGAAGTGATTTACACATTATTTTATCATGTTTATGGGATGAAAATAGATGTATTGGAACTATTTTAAAGTAATAAAACCACCAATAACTCATTTTGAACCTCAAGGACAACTCAAGCCTACTTGGCATGGTTAGTCCTAGTCTTCAAATGATAGGTCATTTTATTTTTCACCCTTAAAAAAGATTTACAATGGATTTTACAGTATTTTTTAGGTCATATAAATTTTTTTAAATCTGGTATAAGGCAAATAAACCCATGAGGAAGCCATTTTTGGCTCAAAACTAACTCAAACCTACAAGAAAAGAGGAAAATAAGCTCAATAAGAGAGGTTCAAGTGCTCATATCTTTCATAAGTCATTGCATGGATGTTAGAGGAGTTTGGTAAATTTATTATGGTTAAAAAAAACCACATTATTGTAATTTTTATGCAACTTCAATGTAATGTTTTTATGAACGAACCTTAAGAGGTCAAACATGCCTAAAACCCTCCTAAACCCTAAGTTAGGACCAATTTGGATAAATGGAGTTGGGTAGCTGATATAATGGAATATTTTGACAAAAAAAACCTATTTTAAATTGTATATGACTCACTCAATATACTCCCAGTGATTTTTAGTTGTATAAAACTATACAGATGGGATGAAAATAAGGTATTTTTGACCATTTGTTTTGTGTTTTTCAAGTTATAGAAGGATTATAAGGAATAAACCAACTTTAAGAGGAATATTTAGAATTTTTATAACTTAAAATTCTCATTTCATGACTTATAAAAAATTTTAAGAGTGAAAACAATAGATCTCATCTTAGCTAGTCAAAACTGACCAAGTGGACAAGCTAGTGAGAAGGGCATAAAACTTCAAGTGAGTTAAATTTAAGGTGTCCTTGATGATTATAAGTCCATGGATGGTCTTGAAAATTATAATTAAATCCCTCATATTTATTTTCATGGGAAATTAAATCCAAATTTGAGGCCAAGTGTGCAAGGTGCATGAAGGAAGAGTTTTCTAGACTATAGATGATGATGGCTCCTTTCCAGATGATGATTGCTCCTTTCCAGATGATTCTAGATAACCAAGCATATAACCAATACATATAGTGTCATGAATGAGACCCTATACCTTGTTTACAATAATTTTAACTGGTATTAGTTAGTATTAATGCATTTAAATAGGGCTAGTCATGAAGGCATTTTTTTTGAGCTAGAATGAGGAGTTTTATGCCACTTTGCAAGAGTTTCATGCCTTGTATGGACAATTGGGATTCCTAACCTTGAATGGTGCATCTGATATACTATTCACATGTAAAATTAACTAATTCTCTAATATTTACAAGTGTCCTCATGACCCTTGGACTTCTCTTTTCTCCTCTCTCTCTCTCTCTCAAGTTCTATAAGAACTAGCCATTTTGGCCATTATAATTCATGTTCCTCCTAAGTATGGTGAATACTTGATCATTTTTATACCATTTGACTAATAATAATACTTATTTTTACCTCTTAGTTACTATTATTAGTGTTTTTTACTTGAATTTTGGATCTTGCTTAGTGAAGACTATGGATTTCTTAACATGTCTCATTATTGCATCCTATTTACAATTGGAAATATTTTTATTATAGTTCATGTGAAGTGTTCTAGGAAATGTCAAGGATTGAGTGATTTATTCTATTAATTAGTGCATTCATATGCCTCTTTTATATTCTTCCTATATTTTCACATTCATCCATAAATCATAATGTAACATTGATGTGAGAAGATGAATATTGGAGAAGTGTATATTTCAGTTTGTCTCTTGATTTCTTGTGTAACATGTTGCTAGTTGGAAGTCATAATATATTTATGCATATCACCTCCCTTAGGTTAGTTTTAATTTATTTATCTCTCTCTTTTTTCATCCCACAAAGTTAAGTATAGTTATGATCCAAAGTGGTACATCAAAGGAGCTAGCCCTATCTTGAGATTTACCTCACCCTTAGGCTACCCACAAGCCTAGAGGTGTTTTCATTGTGCCACTTGGATGAGGAGAGATTTTAAATCTCCTCAAAGGTTGAAAATTCAAGTGACAACACAACATACACTAAGCCCTCATAACTATCCCAAACATATTAGGGAAGGCATTCTTCAATTTTACCATAGGGAGATCCTAACTTTACCAATATATTAGATAAGAATCCAATTTCCATAAGTCATTACCTTATTTCATGAGTTTTATGAATTTTTATTTCCCCTTGAGCCTAAACCTCCCAATTTATATAAGGTATTCCAATATAAGTATCAAAGGAACACATAATAGCCATGGTTTCCTCTTCTATGAACCCACCACCATCAATAGGTTCCAATAACAATGTGACACAACCTATATATAATCAACCACCATTAGTATCTAGTAACCCCTATACAACCATTACCCAAACCCAAAATGTTATCATACCAAAACTCACATCTAATCAACCACCCTCTTCCTCACTCTATAGTTTAGTGGTCTCAATCCCTATGACTTTGCCATCAATCCAAACACATGTAAGCTCAAATCCATAACATACCACTCAACCATTACAACCCATATGAAAAATCCCCTTGAGTCAACCTATCCAACAATATATTCCCTTAATCACTCAATAATTTATTCCATCATAACCCCTCACAACCATCTATCTTAATTCATCTCAAAAATAAAGCCTACCCACCCTATTCCTATAGTATACAACTACATCTCAACCAACCATTACCACTTCTATTAGTTTTCCCTTGTTGATTCATGTAAATGTATCATAATTTTCTCATAGTTTTGAAAACACTTCTCATTTTAAGATTCAAAAAATATTTTGCATGAGTTATTGGTTGTTATCTTCTTAATATTTATGGTGGAGTAGTGGCTAAGCTATTTGAGTATTTCAAAAAATTATTATGCAAGTGGTTGTTGGGAGTAACTATGGTCCTAAATTTTTGTGAAATATTAATGTCATTTTAGATAAATCTAATGAATAATGATTAGAATCTAAAGTTTAAAACTCTAATCTAGCATGAATATTAACAATGAGAAAGTAAACTATAATGATTTGATCAAAACATGAAAAACTAAGTAGGGTAAGGTATAAAGAGAGATATTTTTGTTCTTTAATTCAAACATCTTGTTAAATCTCTCATTTCATCAAAGATATGCATCTTCAAACCAACATATGATATGAAATTACCAAATAGTATAGATCCTATCATATACCAAGAAAATGTCTAAGGATATTTGAAAAATTGCATATTAGAGATTAGATTCACTTTAAATATTTACTTAAACAATAAAATTGCATTTGAGCATCTTCCATAAAAGCAATGATATTGAAAAGAATCTAATAACTTTCAGTCAACCTAGCGTAAATCTAATAACTCTGCACTAATACATGCATATCTAAAATTCATAAAATCAGTTCAAATCTAAACATCATAATAGAGACTTGAGTAAGCACCCATGATAACAAATAAACAAATAAAATGAGATAATCCTAATAAAATTCTCTTAGTTGTATTACTTGCTCCAAAATTTACAAAATAGTTTTTCTCTCAAAACTTCCTCCCTTGTTCTAATGATAATACCTCCTTTCATAGGTCCTAAGAACAACCTATTAGGTATTTTAGTTAGTCATTATCAAATGGGAATCAAACAAGTGTCAAGGACAAATTTCCTCTTACAAATATTCTAATACCAATGACACTTTTGAAATGTGATTAACCTATAAGCCGTGTGCATTACACATTGCACATGATTTTATAAAATAATATATTATTTTTAAATGATTGACATGGTTTTTTAATACAAAAGAATATTCTAAGTAAAACTTATTGACTTTGAGATGATCTTATCGCTGAAACCTTTTGATTTTATTCCAAAATCTTCATGGATTTGTCATAATGTTCATCAATCAACTTGAGATTGATGATTGTCTCCATGAATAGCTCTTATGTTTGCTCTAATAAATCTTTGAATGTTTCATTTGTTCTATCCTTGGATTCTTTGATGATCCTAACATTACCAATATTTTTATTTACTGATAAGATCAAGTTTAATATATGCTTGTTGTCAGCCCCTATGGTGACCTTGCTTCTACTCTTGACTTGTTGGATGAACTTGGTAGCTCTTTATTGGAATTCTTCATCAATTATTAGACTTGGTTAACTAGATATTGTTGGATCCTAAATCAAACCTCCTATTATCTGTATCATTCTACCCTTTAGTTGTTTAAAGTTTCCCTAGTTCTCTATGGTCCAGAATAAGCTCGAGCAATTATTGTTTCATGTATTTAATGAAGAAGCTATAAACCTTGTATCTTTGAATACTCTACCCTCTACATCTAATGATAAGTATAATTCAAATACTTGATTCAAAGTATGTCCATAGGTTTCCATTTTTATGAATCTAATTAAATTATCTACTTGTCAATTATAATTCAATACTTTTGGCTATCTGGTTAGATTATTTGAATAGCTTTGATTATCAAGTTCTCTCTTCTAGCTCAAAATAGTGAATGCATGAAAAATTCTTGGGATTTTGGGGGATTAAATGAGATTTAATTGTGGCATACAAATTTTAATTATTTTCTTTGGTAACCCAAATCATATTTTGATCTATTATTTATACATTTTCATGTTTGGGTCCACAAAATATTTTGATCTAACATGTATGCTTGTGTGGTATCTCCTTGCCACACTATTTATTTAATTTTAAAATATGACCATTGACATTTTAGACATGTGTCTTTATCTTGTGTCCCCTACAGCTTGATCAAATTTACTCTATCGATTTCCTTGGGAGTCTCTTGGCCTTAAATTTCAATGTTAGACATTGATCTTTGATATGGGCTTATGATATTATGACATTTAGTAGCCCCACATGCTTTCTTTGTACTGTTTTGTTAGTCTCCATTTGGTTAACACTCTTATGCCATGTGTGGCCTTGAATGCAATATAGGATTATTGACTTCTTGACTTGATTCAAACCATTGATCTCCATCTGCATGGTTGAATATGCACCATTGATCTTTGATTTGCATGATCAAATTTACATCATTAATTTTCTAAACATATGATAAAACATGAAACATTGATCTTTGATTTTATTGAGTGAGGTTTTGACACTTAGTAGTCCTACATTTAATTAATACCTATGAATAATAAAATCAAAGAATAAGTGCTTGGGACATATAATGACTTAGCATAAATCTTAGACTAAATTTTTAATGAATAAATAAAATCGATCAAAACTTAAGCTAAAATTAAACTAAGGCTAAGATGGAATAAAATGACACATCAAAAATATAAATCCATTTTAATAATAAATTAGGCTAAAGTAATTTAGACTAAGGTTTTGAATGTTTTTTAAACTTGGATTCAATTAATCAATTAAAGACCAAATGTTAACATAATGAGTCAAATGGGACCATATTAGTTAACCAACTAAGGGTCAAATTAACATTAAAACATAAACCCATGAACAATTTTTCATTCTAATGAAGATCCATTGATCTTGAAATATGGAAACACATGAACTAAATGTTAAAAACATTAGATAAGATCAAATTATATGTGCTAGCATGTCAATGTAAGATAAATCAGCACATGCTATTCAATAATGCACTCTGATCAAGTTGAATGCCTGATTTATAATATAATTTATAAAATTTGGAAAAGGGTCTTCATTTTTTAGAAATGAGGGATGTTAACCTCAACAAAGGATGACTTCTAGGGGAATCATTACAAAATGTAAGAATTTAGACACTTTTTGTTCAAAATAATAACTAGACTAATCATTTCACATGATCAAGTACCATTATTAAGATCAATTCATAATTAAAACAAGTCTTAAAATATTTATAATTAAGGTCAAATATCAAAACCCAATCATGTTGTGTGTGCATGATTTTATTCATTTAATGATTACAATTGGGATTCAAAGAACAACTTCTAGATTTCATGACCTTAATCATTAACATAGACTTGTAGCATATTTAAATATTCATTATAAATCATTTTTTTTTAAAATGTAAGGCTTGGGAATTGATTTGATTCTAGTAAAGTTTCTATATCCTTGATAGAGATACCTTTGGCTCCACTCTAGGCCTTGTTCCACTACCATTCAGACATCCATAGCCATGGTGGAGGTTATCAAAATCACCTTTACTAAAAAAAATTAGATTTTCAATAAGGATTTTATTTTTATATTTTTCAACTATATTTTGCTTTGCATAAAAGGTTAGGAACCAAAATTAGCTAAGTGTTTGGGATTTTTGTCACCTGTTTGATTTTCAAGACAATCATCCTTGGTCATATACTTCATCCTAGGCAATAATGTTCTTTAAGCGCTAACATGAATTAGTTATAATAATTCAAACTTTCACTCAAATTCATGTAATCCTTATTAAAATCAAACTTAGATCAAAATAAGGTTTAATATTTTTAAGGAGCAATTCATCTATATATCAATCTTCATCAATTTCTCAAAAACATAACATTAAGCCTAGAATTTCCAAAATCCATGATCAACCAATGTTTAAGAGTCATATCTAGATTCTTGGTTTATAAATTTATTTTGAGCACTTATATGGATTTGAAGCTTGAAGACCTATCTTAGAAAAGACTTATTAGAAGCCAAAGAAAAAAATAAAGAAATCAAACACGTAATAAGCAAACATATATTCATAGACAATATTTAAAAATAAGGGACATGAATGAAACTAATCTAAACCTACCTACACTAACTCTAACTAATCTTACAAATTACTCCATAAGAAGCTCACTAGATATTACTTGATAATGAAAAACTAAAGCATTACAAATTTAAATTGATGACTCTTTTGACTAGCAAACTACTCTCTTGGGCTTTATAATATGTTTTTTGACTATGACACAACAAGACTAAAATAACAAGCTTTCCTCCAAGATCAAATGTAAAGCTATTTAGTCCACCATAGAACCTTGAAATATGATTGTTTCTTTTTTATGGAATCTTCTTGTAAACAGGATCATTTTTATGTTTATGTCTTCAGGATGATGTAACTTGGCTTCCTATCTCCATTCTCAGGTGCATGGATTGAAGATATGGATCTAAGATCCAATCATCTTCTTCCCAAATTTTTATTTATTGCATCAAGAATGCTAACTCTACTTCATCCAAACTGATCATGACTTATCTTAGTCTCATTCAATGATTGTATTGGAAAATCAAATGGTATGCTTGGATTATTTCTTTATTAGGTTCCATTTGAGGTAGTGCTCTATCAAATTCTTCATCATCTTGATAGGTATCCAAAATTAGATGTAATACATCATTAATTTCTTCTTAATGAATAGTTGTGATAGTTCTTTTTGTAAAACATTCCTCAATCTCCATATGAGGTGGGGATAGACTATCAATATTTGCACAAAAACTCTCCAAATCATCCCAAAATGCCTCTTCATCATGATCAACTGAAAGAACATGAAATTCATTTTCAATATTACCATTTGAAACATGTTGATCACATTGTTCTAACCTTTTGATGGAGTCATATGAAAGTTCTTGATCTACTGCACTTGCTTCATCTTCATTTTTTCAAGAGAATGGCATCTCATCTATCCAATCAAGCTATAACTCATCTTGTTTTGGGATCTCCAAAATAGCATTACCTTATTGAAGCTCCAAATAATTGGTGAAATCCTCAAATGAAGCATTAATCTATTATTTTATCTTATCATCTACCATCTTAAGTTTTTCAATTTCATTCAAGAAATAATGATATAACTATTTCCAATGATCACCTTCTTCAAGAATATTCTCCATTTTAGCAATGAATATATTTGAGTTATCCTCATGGTGGTCTTACAAAGAAATATTAGCTTGTACTTGATCTATATCAACTAATATAAGTTCTTGAGAAATATCTTGCAACTCATCTTCTTTGCCTACAAGTGTTTCAATGATGATGTTCTGTTGATCTTTAATTGAAGCCCCTTTAACTTAATTCATATCAATTGTAACTTCTTCAATTGCTTCAGAAATGATAGGCATCCATGATTGGAATAGTAGATCTCTCCTCTCTCTGCATTGTTTCCTAAATATCTTTCCATGAAGGAAAGGATTTGGGCATTTGAGGATGAAGGACTGGAGGCTAAAGTATTGTTGGCTTGCTCTTGACTTCAACTTCTTAGCTTATGCTTGAATGTCCTTCTTTCTCCATAAATTGTTTTACTTCATTCTAAGTCATGAACTTAGATTTAAAAAATTCTTGAATTGGACTTGTGGCAAACATGGGTGTGAAAGAAGAACTAAATAAATTAGCATTATTACTAGTGTCACTTCCTTTTGGAGGTTTTGGATTGTTAACTTCTTTAGGATCAGGACTATCACTATTGTTTCATGGAGTAAAACTTGTCATTGGTTGATTTTTTTCTATATTACTCAATGGATAATTCTTCTTCAAATACTATTGAAAAGCATGAATCTCCTCTAGAGTATCTTCAGGTTCATTCTCATCTTGAAATGGAAAATCAAAAGTTTCCACCATAAGAGTTGTTTCAGAAGATTTAGATGTATCGAAAGAACTAGATGCCCCTGAAATGTTATATTTATTAGGTACAAATTTAAATGTATCCAAATCATCTTGAAATAATTCAAAAGCATTAAAAAAAGTTGTACAGTCTAATTCACCATGTCTTACAATATTATGAACCCTATAATAATCAGCTAAAGTTACATTATAAAATTTTATTACAGATATGTTCTTAGTTACAAATGACTCATTATTATTGTTTATATTTCTATTATGAAACTTATTCATAGGTCTATTAAAATTTTGATAAGAATAGTTTTTTTTGGAATTCTCCCTGGTGTTACCTACCTATTTTTGTAACTAAAAAAAACCAGTGCTTAGTTTTTGAACCATTTTCAATATATAGTCATTTTCATTCTTAGGTGTCTTTAAATTGTGGACTTGATTAATATTACTAGCTATTGGCACCATATATCATTGATTTTTTGGATGGGACTGATTTTTAGATTTATTTACCAATCCTAGGTTTTGACTAGGATGAGCATGACTCAAAGGCAATTGGTCTAAAACTAGAGTTTGATTCAAATCAAGCATGTTCTAATTATAATTTGGGATGATATTAAATATAATAAATTTAAGATTGGTATTAAGAATTTGCATTGAATTTGATCACTAATTTTCATAGTTTCAACATAAGCCAAAGCTAATGTATCTATGACCCCAACAACTCTTTTCAAAAATACAAAAGTCAATGGATTTAAAGCATCCCTATAAATATATTAAGATAAATATTAAATAGGAATATAGGGATATATATTTATGGTAAACATATTTTTAAATCTATCATTGAAATCCCTAATGGTTTTATTTGAATCTCTCTTCACCATAGTGAATTGTTGATATATAACATAGGGACTGATGATCTTTCCAAACTAATCAATGAATAATTGTTAAAACCATTCTAGATGACGATGTAATTTTTAGGAAGATTAAGAAACCAATCATATTCTACATCTCAAAGGTAAAAAGAAAAAACTTGCAGGCAACATCTTTAGGGATAACATTTAACAATCTTAAGTCAGCATTAAAGGACTTGATGTGTTCTTTAGTATTAATAATGCCTATATGACTAAATGAAGGTGTGTGTGTGTGTGTGTGTGTGTGTGTGTGTGTGTGTGTGTGTGTGTGTGTGTGTGTGTGTGTGTGTGTGTGTGTGTGTGTGTGTGTGTGTGTGTGTGTGTGTGTGTGTGTGTGTGTGTGTGTGTGTGTGTGTGTGTGTTTGTGTGTGTATCATGGTAAGTCATGTGCCTAACTAATAACATTGATATAAGATCCAAATAACCAAGCCATACCTTGATGAGGATTGAATACATCAATAAAAATAGGTGAAGTACATTGAGATTTAAAAACACTACGTTTACCTTTAGATGCTCTTGTTTTCTATGAATTTACAAAGAAAGAATAGGTATCCTTGTCTCATACTTTAACCTAGTTCTTATTCATGGTAGTTTCAACTCATAAAATATAAATCATGTTCAAAATATGACGTAAAAACCTTATCTTTATAAAGAATGGTTTAATTCTTATAAATAAGTAGGTGTGCATGTTTTGATTTATAAGTTCAAGCAGAATTTACACAAATTCATACAAATATTTCAAATAAAAACTATATTTATCTTAAAGATATATCCAAACTTGTGAATATCAATGATCTTTAAAAAAAATTACCATCACTAAACATAAACATGCTAGATTCATAAATCTTAAGCAACTTTTGCAACAATTTCACATAAATATTTAAAGAATAACAATCTTTAGCTAAATAAGCCTAAATATTGGTCTAAAACCATGAATATCATGGATATTTACAAATTTAATCTTAGAAAAACATAAATATACAAAGGATCAACTGATCTTTGAACAAAATCCACTAAAATCAGCTCAAAATTCTTCAAATTCACAAATATTTAGCTCAAGCCCTCCTTCTAGTGCCAATTCCTCCTTCCTTTTGATGCATGTAAATGTATCACAAGGTTCTCATAGTGTTGAAAACACTTCTCATTTCAAGATTCAAAGAATCTTTTGCTTGAGTTGTTGGTTGTGATCTTCTTAAGATCTGTGGTGGATTAGTGATTGAGCTATTTGACTATTTCACAAAATGATTATGCAAGTGGTTATTGGTAACAACCATGGTCCTAAATATTTGTGATAAATGAATACTATTTTATATAAATTTAATGAATAGTGATAAGAATCTAAATTATAAAACTCTAATCTAGCATGAATATTAAAAATGAGAAAGTAAACTATAGTGATTTGATCAAAACTTAAGAAAATCAGTAGGGTAAGGCAAAAAGAGAAATATTTTTGTTATTTAGTTTAGAAATCTTGACAAAGATCTCATTTCATCAAATATATGCATCTTCAAACCAATATATGACATGAAATTACCAAATAATACAAATCCTATCATATACCAAGAAAATGAATAAGGATATTTGAAAACATGCAAATTAGAGATTAGATTCACTTTAAAGATTTACTTAAACAATAAATTTGTGTTTGGGAATCTTCCAAAAAATCAATGATGTTGAAATGAATCTAATAACTTTCAGTCAATCTAGATTAAAACTCAAATTAAAAACTCTGCATTAATACATGCATATATAGAATTCATAAAATTAGTTTAAATCTAAACATCAAAATAGAGAATCGAGGAAGCAACCATGATAACAAAGAAACAAACAAAATGAGATAATCTTCACAAAACTCTCTTGCTTGTATTACTTGCTCCAAAATTTACAAAATAGTTTTGCACTCAAAACTTCCTCCCTTGTTATAATGATAATACCTCCTTTTATAGGTTGGAAGAATAACCTGTTGGGTATTTTGGTTAGTCATTATCAAATAGGAATCAAATAAGTGTCAAGGATAGATGTCCTCTTAAAAATGTTCTAATACTAATGACACTTTTAAACTGTGACTAACGTATATGCCATGTGCATTACACATTGCACATGCTTTTACAAAATAGTGTATTATTTTTAAATGATTGGCATCAATTTTTGATAAAAAAGAATATTCTAAGTCAACCCTATTGACTTTGAGATGCTCCAATAACTACAACCTTTTGCTTTTGTTCCAAAATTTTCATCAATCAACCTGAGATTGATGATTGGCTCTATGAATAACTCTTCTATTTGTCTATTAA
The DNA here is from genome assembly GCA_037957365.1 of Torreya grandis. NCBI lineage: Eukaryota > Viridiplantae > Streptophyta > Pinopsida > Cupressales > Taxaceae > Torreya > Torreya grandis. Next base: position 76,374 of record JARHVA010009984.1, read on the forward strand.
ATTTTTGAAGATTTCATCCATTCTACCCATAGTTTCCTTAATGCTCCTATCATTACTAATATTTTTAATTGCTGACAAGATCAAATTTAGGATATGCTTGTTTCTAGCCCTTGTAGTGCCCTTGCTTCTACTCTTGACATGTTGGATGAACTTGGTAGCTCTCTACTAGAATTATTCATCAATTATTAGACCTTTTTAACTGGAGATGGTTGGATCCTCAATCAAACCTCCTAGTCTTTTTATCATGCTTCCCTCTACTTGTTTGAAGTCTCCCTAGTTATCTATGGTCCAGAACAAGCTCAATTAGTTATTATTTCCTATATTTAGTGAACTAGCCACAAAGTCTGTATCTTTGAATACTCTTCCCTCTATGTTTGATGACAAGTATAATTCAACCACTTGATTTAAATTATGTCCATAGGTTTCCATTGATATGAATTCGATTAAATTTTCTGCTTGTGAATGAAAATTTAACACTTTTGACTATTTGGCTAGACTCTTTGAATAACTTTGATTGTCAGGTTCTCTCTTCTGGCTCAAAATAGTGAATGCATGAATAATTCTAGGGATGTTGGGGGTTTAACTGAGCGTTAATGGTGGCATAAAAATTTGAATTATTTTCTTTGGTAAACCGAATCATATTTTGATCTTGTATTTATATATTTGCATGCTTGGGTCAATAAAATATTTTGATTTGACATATCTACCTATATGGCATCTCCTTACCACATTGTTTATTTCATTTTAAAATATGATCATTGTCACTTTGGACATGTGTCTTCATCTCATTCCCCCTATATATTAATCAAATTCACTTTGTTGATCTCCTTAGGAGTCCCTTGGCCTTGACTTTTAATGTTAATCATTGATCTTTGATTTGGGCTTCTAATATTATGACATTTGGTATCCCCACATGCTTTTTATGTATCCTACTATCAATATCCATTTGATTAATAATATAACACCATGTGGAGGCCTTTTATGGAATCTAAGCTTATTTACTTCTTGATTTGATTCGCACTATCAATCTCTATCGGTATGATTGAATACATGTCATCAATATTTCATTTGCATGATCAAATATGCATTGTTGATATGCTAAACATACAATCAAATGTGGGTTGCTTATCTTTGATCTAATTGAGTGAAGCTTTGTAACTTGGTAATCCTACATTCAATTCGTACCTATGAACAATAAAATCAAAGAATAAGTGCTTGGGACATATAATGACTTGGCATAAATCTTATACTAATTTTTTAATGAATTAATAAATTCAATCAAAACTTAGGCTAAAATTAAATTCAGGTTAAGATGGAATAAAGTGACCTATTGAAAATATGAATCCATTTTAATAAGAACTTAAGATAAAGTAATTTAGACTAAGGTTTTAAACATTATTTAAACTTGGATTCAATTAATCAATTAAAGAAAAAATGTTAACATAATGACTCGAATGGGATCATATAAGTTAACCAACTAATGGTCAATTTAAAATTGAAGCATAAACCTATGAACATTTATTCATTCTAATGAAGATCCATTAATCTTGAAATAGGTGAACACATGAGCTAAATGTTAGCGACATTAGATAAGATCAAATAAATCTTATGTGATAACATGTCAATGTAAGCTATATCAACACATGATATTAAATAATGCACGTTGATCAAGTTGAATGCTTGATTTTTAGCATAATTTGAAAATTTTGAACAAGGGTCCTAATTTTTAAAAAATGGGGGATGTTGACCTCAACATCCTTTTTCATATACATTCCCTAATTCACTTATCCCTTATCAACATTTGTAGAAAAATCTTTTAGGGGGTATGACTCAATATAACATCCAACCTAACCTCATGCATATTCTCATGGATAATATGGAGAAATTAGAAGCTCTTACCTTTAGGAAGAAGAATATGATCTCATATGAAAACATTTGTAATGAACCTATCAACCCCATTGTTATAATTAGGCCATATTTAACATAGTTGTAACTTCCAAAGTTTATTTTTTTTTGAAAAAATGATGACCCAAAACAACACATTAAGGTATTTAAGCATGCATGTTACCTTATAGCCCATGATGATGCCCTCCTTTTGAGGACTTTACCCATGTCACTAGCTAGACCAGCTTTAGATTGGTACATCTCTATTCCCCAATATTCCTTATTCTACTTTGGATAATTAGCTCAAATTTTCCTAGAGATTTTTTCAATAAATATTGCAATGAAAATAACCATCACTGACATGTATGCCATTAAATAATTTAAAGATGAGTCCATTATAGATTTTATGGCTAGGTGGTGAGGCCTCATAAATTAATTGGCATTTTTCATTCCTCAGTACAAATTAATTAATCTATTTTCAAGGTCATATGAAAATCATATCTCATCCACACTCCAATTTCAATCATTTAAGATCTGTGTTAGAGCCTTTACCATGGCTTATAAGCTAGAAATCTAAACCTTAGAGGAAGGAAAGGTTAAGTTATGGAATAAGAATTTTAAACCTAATCCTTCCAAAGGGACTAACAATCCTAAACCAAAATGCAAAATAAATTTCATTATCCTAAAATTAGCTCCCCCATCAATGACAAGCCAATCAAGTTATACTTCCTAAACACAACTACAACAAACCTTAACATGATTTCCACCTAGGAAATACACTCCCTTGGGAGAGCATTATGCTACCATCTTGGACAAAATATTAAAATAATCAATTATTTAACTCCCTTTGATTATTTTTATTGATTCCTTTCCTCCTAAACCTAATTGGTATAAATAGAGTGAATTTTGAACCTACCATCATGTACCTAGTCATGAGGTCAATAGATGTTGGTATTTCAAGAGCTTGGTCTAAAACCTTATCCTTCAAGGGGATTTATAATTTGAAAATGCAAATGCTCCTCCAAATGAATTCCTCGATATCTTTAGACATCCATTCCTAAATCATCCATATTCATACAATTGTGTACAAAAAAATATAGGAAGTACCATAGATTAGGAGGCCCACATAACAACAAATATTTGTGATCAAATTTTACCTAAATAAGTCAATAGTGCTCCTAAATTCTCTTTTAAAGTAACATGAATCCTAGACCTCCTTATAGGACATATTTTTGAACCATCTAAATTAGTTAAAATCATTTATATTATCCACTCAAGCCTCCCTAATCTCATTATATGGGATCCTCCAAAGGGAGGGTCATCCAAATGTACTAACAATCACTCAAAAAAAGTAGAAGATAAAAAGGTTACTATAGCCACATGGGACAAATACCTTGGTATGTTGAAGGGTAAATCCCTACAACACCCTCTTATAAGGGTTGAACTTACTTAGACATCCAAAAATGAAGACCCTAATAAAGGTACTCCTCTAAACTCTAATCGTGCTCAAAAAGGGAAGATGACTATGCCCCAAGTTCAAACTAATCCATCCATATTAGTACCTCATCCTTCCTCTAAACTAAAGATCAAAATTACAAAACCACCTATCAAGGGACCTAAGATAACTCAAAAACCTCTACCCATATTACCAACACTAATACCCCATATCAACCCCTCAGATTTTTATTACCCCCAAAACTTATCTAAGATACCTCTACCATATATTGAAACTACTCATACAATAAACACTAAAAATGAGAGTGTAAAATTAAATAGGGATTAAAAATTAACACCATGGAAATCAACCATATATCACCACTATCCATTATGAGGATCCTATTCCACCATCCTCAATCAAATGATGCAAACTTCTCTTATCATGTTACCACCTATCAAATTGGTCAATCCCCATATCCAAAAACCATCATGATACAGTGAAAATAAGATGTGTGCTTACCATAAGATATCTGGACATGATATTGAGAGCTATAATGCTCTCAAATCCATAATTCAAGATCTATTATATGAATATGGCCTCTTAATTGAATAGCCTTATCTTGATCCTCTTTTCAACCAAAACATTAAAGCCACAACTATCTTTGAGACTAACATAATGAATACTTTAAATGCTTTATAAGAAAGATCAAAACAAACATCAAAAGGCATGGTTAATAAAATTGACTATGTCCCTAACTAACCCCTTTCTAACATCCCCTTGAGATGTCTAAACATAAATAACTCTGAAACTTTGACAGACCATCCACTATTACAAATTGATATGATAAACATAGCCACACAGTCTCAAACACAAACCCCCAAAACCTAGAATCCAAACAAGGTCAAATTTTCCATTATAAAGGCTCCTTACTCAACTATAAAGACCTCCAAATCCTCCACTCCAAAACTAAAAATCTCCATTTTAGGGATAGTTTAGAAGAATAACTCTTAGGATTCGATATAAATATTAGTTCTGAAAAACTCCATCAAACCCCAATCAAGATATCCCTATATGATCTCATTGATAACTCCCTACAACATTATCAAGCCATGATAGAGAAAATTTGGGCCATTCAAGTACAACCTGATTAACCCTAACCTCTAATAGAATTTATTAGAGCTTTGTAGATGGATTCATCTATCAGCTTTAGTGATTAATAATTAGTCCTATTACCATCTAAAGACTAGGATCCACCCTTATTTGTCACTGCTCAAATTAATCAAACTCAGATCAAAAGGTTCATGATTGACAATGGGGATACCATCAACATTATCTCCTCACATGCATTTAATCAACTCTAGCTACCAAAAACTATCATAGCCTAATCCCCTGATATCCTATAAATATTTAATGACACAATAACACCTATGATAGGTACTATCATCCTCCCCATACAAGTAGTTCTATGTGCCCTTAGTTTTTTCAAATTATAGAAATGCAATTTTAATATAACATATTATTATTAAATCCATAGATCCATTCTATGTATTATATCCTTTCTACCATGCATTTATGCCTTAAGTACACGTACATAAACAAAATCCATATTATCTTGGTAGATCCCCATTTGTTCAAAATGTGAAATTTACCATATTGACCTAATGAAGTATTAATCCAATTGAAAGACTCAACCACACCATCATAAAATCAAGAATCATCCAATTCAACAATTCCCTCATCATGTATTCCTAATGATTCCCTCAATTTCACACTTCAACAACTTTCATTAAGGGAATATCAACTATTGGAACTTAACACCCTACCTACTCTTTAGTTTTATGGGTGCCTTGATAAAGAGTGTATATATCATCCTAGCCTTGGAAAATTCATCCCATTCAATCCTCCTCATCTTTGTACCCATTTAATCTATGGGGGGATCATTTAATCCTCATAATAAATTAACATGTTAGAAATATAAAAAAGAGTAAATGAGGTAAATTTTCTCCAAACTGGTTTGGATCATACATTATTACTCATAAATAAAGATTTTGGGCATATCACTTGGCCTATCTTGAAGGTAAAATTAAAAATTAGAGCATGAGCCTCTTAATACTTTGCATTTTCATCCTTTCTAATGTTAATATTCTTTTAGTAACCATAATCAACATGAGTTTTCCCTTTGGCCAAAATCCATATCTTAACAAGCAACTTAGTATCTAAAAAGTAAAATATACCTAATAATGATATAGAATCATGCATTTATCCAATAAAATACCCATCTTATCCATGAATATGAACACACTAGCTCTATTCATGGCATGTTATAATTGGATAAGCTCCACCTATATCTATAAGGAGCCCCAAATCATTATTTCCCCAATCCCTCACATTAGCTAGGAAAAGCTTATTTTGGATAAAAATAAAACCTTGTGTAATTGATTTTTATTTAAAAAAAAAATAACTTGGGTCACCCTAATCTAATCCATGACTAAAAATTCCAACTATTGTAAAAATAAAAATTAAGAAAAGAGAAAAAACACTGACTGATCCCTTCAAGGATAGTTTTTCATAAAAGTGAAAATATATATCCAAAAACATAGACCACTCCCTCAACGGATAGATATCTAAATATTTATATTTCAGCACACTTCCCATATTAATCAAAAAACATGCCCTTAAAATCTTTGAAGTCAAAATAAAAAAGTATCCCACAAAATTTTCTAACATTGATCAGATTTCTTAAATTCATAGAATTCTAGCATTGATATATATATATATATATATATATATATATATATATATATATATATATATATATATATATATATATCATGGTTTAGATCTAAAAGGGGTCCTAATATCATTAATAAAAAATCTTATCTCTCATACATAATACAAGGCATATATTCCTAGATTAATCCCAAACATGAATCACATGAAAGGAAAGTTCATCTATAAATTCCTCCCTAACCTTAGTTGATATAAAGGATATTTAAATGCGTATTAACATTGGATAAAGGATGCATATGAATATAATACAAGATGCTTGTATATGATTATGATCCAAGACAATATATGAGTTAAGAATCTCTCTTACTCTTCTATCAACCAACCATAATTACTATCCAATTTTTGATAAACACAAAATGCTACATAATCCCAAAACATCAAGAGCATATACATCATCATATCACTTTACCTAACATAACATTATCTATCAAAATTAAATCACAACATATAACATAATCTATCTTTCCATAAATATACAATCACATCACAAAGTGAGCTCATAATCATATCCATGTCAAAAATAGGAATCCATGTTTGAATCCACCATATCTCTGCCATAAAAACTCAAACAAGCATCCAATTTTTTACTAAAAAATTATGATCGATCACACATAAATATGCCAACATGTGGTCCACACTATTTATAATATCCATTATAATCCCTATCAATATTTTAAATCAAAATTGATTTATTAAATTAACATTGATAATTTCTAAATCACCTTTGATCCTTGATAATCGACATTTATTATGCCTTTTGCACTATTTAGAACCATTTCTGCACACATCCTTTTATTTTCAATCTCCACAAGTTTCCCCAATGCAACTATATTATTTTACACAACACCCTAGTCTTGTGTAAGAGAACCACTATTGGTTCCACAACCTATAAAGGCATACACTCTATTGGTAATATATACCCTATGGATCTTAGGACTATACGTCACCATGTTAATAACTACCTATAGTTTAGAACCTTATTTTTGCATACTAGATGCTTTAGTTGGTCCCTCCTATCATCTATTCTCTTGGTTACCTTTGCTTATGCACCCACTTGTTCATGCTTGGGGAAATATATTTTTGGGATACCCAAAGGCATCTCTATATGTCATTATCCTTCTCTTGATAGGGCAAAAGTTTTTACTCATGCAACCAACCCACATCCTAGGTATTCTTTTTTATCGATCACATCTAGACCCCATTTATAATCCCATTTTTTTTCAAACCTATTCCCAACTTCTTCTATCCCAATTACTCCCAATTTAAGTGTAAATACCTCCTCACATAAACATGGGGCATTTGAACTATATTATTTTATTTCTCATGGTAGGTTATTACAAACCATCAACAAAAAGGGGCAAATGTAAGCACTAAAATTTCACACAATAGATATTTGTAATAATATATGTCTTAAGACCCTTCCTATTTACTCATCCGATCCTCATTACCCTAGGTAATTAGTTTCCACTAATTACCATTTTACCCTAAGTAATTACTTTTCACTAAATACCATTTTATCCTCCCAGCCACTAATTCTAGTAAAATCCACAAAATATATAATAAAAACAAAATAGTTTAACCTTGAAAAAGACCTCCCTCATAGAAAAAACTTGTGTATAAACTTAACATTCCTTGCGATTAGTTTATTCCATGGTTGAAATTAGTTAAAATAAACTTTTGATAAAAATGATCAAAATTGACAATGATCCCTATGATCGACATTAAAATACTAGGATCAATGTTGATTTATGCCTAGCCTTGCCTTTAGAAAAGGATGATGAATTTACACCTGAAGGATGAAAGAATTATCTCAGATGATTACTAGATTCCCTATTGTCAAGATACATTTTAGCATTAGATCCTCAACATCCATCAAGAGGCCAAATATTAATGTATGAATCTCAAGATTGTCATAGGCTTGGAGTGCTTTCAAGGCAAGTTTATTTAATTATTTATGATAGTTTATATCTCTTTATTTTGTTCTATATCTATGTTAAACATCTTTTTCACCCTTAGATTATATTATGCCTATCTAAGCCATCCTTTAGCTTCTTATTTCCAAGGTGTTTTTTCTATCAAAATTGATGTTGATTCACTAGAATCAACATCAATATTGTGAAATTGGCATCGATCCTTGTGTAATCCTTTCTATTTCAAATCAAAGTCTAGTATTGTTTAGACATCTAATTTATTATAATTCTTTTTTACCTGAACCATGGACTCTATCTATAGATGACTCATCCTATAGCCTTGCATGAAGTCAATAAAATCTGTGATCTACCAATCATTCTTTAACCTCTCTTTGTTGATCAAAGCAATAACACCTTTGAGTTAGGGATTTATTCCATTATGTATGCCCTTACTTTAGAAGCTATCTCTAACCAATTAATTGTGATACAAGAAGATGTATATTCCATTAAAAATTATTATTGTGATTCATTTCCCCATCTTAATGAAATAGATGAAGATTAGCTCAAAATATTTCAATATCATATCTATATCATTATATTTATACTGTAATTTATTTTATCATTATTATACACTTAATTGCTTAAATAAGTGTGTTAACATCCTTGTTAGGAAGTTTATTAATTCTTAGGATTGGTTTAGCACTAGGCAACCCACTATCCTATCCTATTAATCAAATTTTGTCTAAGTTTTCTCATGTGTATAGGTAGTCCTTCCTAGCCTAAAAAGAGCTCCCACAAACACTAGATCAATGATGCACAACCTTCTAAATCATAGGTACACTTTAAACTTTACATTTATATTGACTTTTTAGTAGCCATTTTTATAAAAGGAATGAATGAAAAAATATTTAAACAACATTTTTACCATGGTAACATCCATAGATCTAATTAAAAGGTTTCGATAGGGGTAGTCAAATTTATAGGTACATTGCTAAATATGTAAGGATGCTAACCTAGGAGAAGACTTCTCTAAATAGTTTTCCATTTTGTCACCAAGATTATAGTAACAACAACATTTTAAAAGAAATCATTTATAGTTAATAAATTGAGTCTACACCCATTTGAAAGATGTGATATGAATAGAATGATGTAATGACTTAGATAGATAAACAAAGATACAAGCTCTAACAAAACTATTGTTAGCCTCCAACTCATTAAAATTTTTGACAAAATATCAAAATGTGTCAACAAACCTTTTTACCAAATTAGGTCTTTGATTAATAGATGAAAAAATAAAAAATGCACCCAAATTAAAAACTTATAAAAAATTATAATAGTTAGATTGAATAAAAGGGATCAAGGGCACACACACATGTTTTTAATCCCAAAAAACCAAGGGCCCTTGTCCCATACAAAATCCCTATCTTCCACTAAATTGAAATGGATCAGAAAGAAGCCATTATCTAACAAAGGAATTAAAAATATTAGAAAGGGAAAAACAAGTTTCATCCATAGAAAAAAATAATTTTAAGAGGGGTGCTTACCTAGAACCTTTAGATCATCGCTTTACATCCCATTACATGCTATACCTCTAAACATAATTCATTTAAAAGGTAAATATTAGGGGATACAATAGAGAAGGAGAATGGGACATCACCTAAGTTAAACTTCATCACCACACCTTATGCCCTAGATTCATCCATAGGTCTACCCAATGGGACTAGCATAGAAGATTATCCTAGGCTTATTGAGATATTCTCCCCATGATAACCTTTCTCACTCTCTGCTATGCACTATTGTGTTAAAACTGGAGTGAAAATAGGATTAAAATGAGGGATAAAATATTTATAAAAATTTAAAAAATTGGAATGAATTGGAAGAATTAGGGAAATTAGAAAAATAAAATTGTTTGGGGTCTATCCCAACTCTTCCCGAACCCATGAGCCATCTCTACCACTGAATTCATTATCCTAATATTTATGATACACTTATAGCTTTAGTCACTAATAATACCCTTGGACTAGATGCTTTTCTCCTTGGGGATACTCCTTCACCCTCCAATGATTGACTTTGCCTCACACTTCTCCATCATTCAACTTCCCAATCAAAGCCACAACAAATATAGTCAACCCTTTGAAAAATATTATTAATTAATAGTATCCCTCCACTGGTCCTTGTTTCTCCCTTTATTTTATTCATTTATTTTTAGTCATTTATGGTTATTTTTCTATCATTTTTTCCCATGCGTGTACTTCTTTATTTATTCCTCAATATTTCTTTCACCATTATTTTTTTTTACAATGAGCAATTGCACTTTGATTTCTCAATTTTTATTTATTTTTTCATACATGTTGCTATGAATCCAAAATTTCATGAGTTTCCCATGATCCATGTTATTAGTAAATTTTTTTAATGTTTTTATGATTTATATATGTACCAAGGAAAATAAGTTATACTTATGCTTTACACTACTATACATTTTAATTTATTATCATATATACAATATTTTTTAATCCATGGGCACATATGGTAAAAAAATTATTGTAGACATATATTTTCATCAATATATATTTAAATGATAAATATCAAGGATTTAAATACTATATTACACATAATATATTTATTCTCTTTCTTTTAGGATGCGAGTTTCACAAGTTTATCTCAAATTTCAAGGGTGGAGGAGGGCATCGGTTGGGAGTGGGGGGAAAATATCCCACACTTCATACTGAGATACATGTTCACGGGGCATGTATAATACTTCATCAAAAATATCATAACTCTAACCTTGTTTAATGTCTATTTTAGATGGTCCTTCACTAGGAAGATTAGAATAAGATATTAGTTGGTGTTATTTTATATTATGCCACTAAGATGACTACATCATGATAATAGTTAGCATTGTTTAACATTATTTCACTATGATAGATTATAGGAATATTATTTAGATATGCTTAGAGTTTTTTATCATTTTTTTAATTGAAAATAATATTCATATTAATATAAAAATAATAATGGTATAACTTTAGTCATACAAAAATGGGTGGAAAAGGTCACAACCCACAAGCAAAGTCATGCCAAGATAAGAAACTCTTGGGAAATGAGTAAGTTCATCAATGGTTCAGTGGGTCAATAATGGCCTCACCATAAAAAATCCACATGAAACTAACATAAGTGTGTAACAACCAAAAAATGCACACATAAAAACACAACCAATCAAAGAAATATTTAATCTACAATAATGGACATGGTAGCTGGATGGGGCAATCGAGGAGGTGGATCTTGCAGATTGTCTCCCCATCTCAACTAATTAAAGGGGTATTCATCCATAGGTAATGTATCCCACCCATAATTCTAATATATATTATCATTTTATTTATTTTGTTAATTAAGTGAGATAGTAAGAACTAGGTACAAATACTTATCTTGTAGGGGAGGGCCCCAGTCCCTTCCATCACCTCTTCCTTTGTTAGATCCATGAGACTAATTACACTGAGGGGAAAACTATTTTTGTGAGAACCATAAGGAAAGAGGATCATACGTTGGTTCCAATAATGTTACCAATGCATACCATGCCTTTTTCCATGATTGGGAAGTTATACATGTGGAAGGTTTAGAGGCTCATGGCTAACCACACATAGGGCATTCCTCCAATGATCAATAAAATGATGGAGATGATTAATTTATATCCAAAATCTATTTCTAACTCTAAATGTAGATAATAAAATCAATAAATGACAATAAATATATTAGTAACATAAAATTTACATTTCATTTCCTCTTGATTATAAAAGCTCAATTTCTAGCTTTTTAGATTTGAAAAAAATATCAGCACAAAAAATATACCAAAATAAATTAAATATTGTGGGAAGCAAGGATTCCCTAGAGATATCCATATTTCATGAAAAATATCTATCCTAAAAGGAGGGAAATGGTTATGAATCCAATGCCATGCAGTCTGGGCATGGAAGCAAAAATAGAAAAGATGCTTAATTATACTAGGTTGACAACATGTTGGACAAATTGGATTTGAAACTCCCATGTTTTTAAGTCAGTCATCAATATAAAAACCTTGATAAATAATACATAAAAGGAAATGAGACTTTTAAGATTCAATGGGAGCATCCCACATAGTGGTGAATCTTCTAGACTAGACTGCATGGCTGGATCGAAGGTTCCATTAGTGATTAAGAGTATCATTAGGGGAAATATGGATTTAAAAGGGCCTTATAAGAATCCTAAAAAAAATAATTTATTTATTATTTCATAAAATATATTAATTAGATTAAAAAATAATTCACTTAACCATATGAATTAAGTGGGGCCATTTTCACATTGAAAATGTCTAAAAAAACTTCACTTAATAATTTTATTTATTTTTTCTTATCTTAATAAATTTTAGAAACACTTCACTTAATTAATTTTTTTATTTTTTGTCTTCTCTCATCTCTAAATAATTTTTATATTATCTTAGTTCTATTTTTTCATGTACCGACTCATTATTTTGGTGCTCTCATTTATTCTTGGCACTTTCCTATATTTTTATGCAATATTGATGGAATCTTGGTTTCTTGGAAGTGTAGGCCTATAATAGCATATAAATTGAATATATAGATCCTCCTTCAACTAACCCTATATAAAAGATGATTATTTTTTGAAACACTTTGTGTATATTTATGTAGGTACATAAACAATTGTGTATATTTATGCAGGTGCACAAGAATAATGACCCCCATGATGATGATTAGATTTTGATGCAACCGTGTAATTTTTAGAAATGGATAGACAATTTTTCATACTATATTGTTTGTGTTTTCAATCCAATTTTATCATGTAAGTATAGGAATGTGTATGCATATAATCATATTAATATTTTATTCTTCCATTGACCTCCTTTTTAATCTACTTGAAAGTCATATAGTGTTAATATTTTATTTATAACATTTATCAAAAGTATTTTTATCAAAAATTTGGTTTTAATATTAGTAAAAAATGGATTATATGATTTGTGAGTATTTCACATTGTTTAATTACCACTTTGTCTTGAATTTCATCCTTTCTATTAATTTTTTGTATCTCTAATTGATGTCTAAAATTTTGAGGAGTGGGGAATATTTTAGAATAAAGGTCGAAAGAAACAAGGAGATGATCTAAAAAACTTTATGTGAGTCCTAAATATCCATTTCCATGTGAATAGATAATATATTTGAAAAATTATTGATGAATTTTATTCCCATTCATTAGTTAGATTGAAACATTTATGAAGGGATAGAGTATTGGATATGCACAAGATGGGCAATTGGTGGATGTGAAGCCAAAATCCATAACCTTTGCCAACATCATCTCATCTTGAGTCAGAATGTTAACTTTGGAATTTTGTATGAATATTCATTAAAGAATAATTGAAGGTGGCTTGCAGATATTATAGTTATGACTAACCTTGTGTGTGTGTGTGGAAAAATTAAGGATCATAAATTGCTCATTACATAAATATCATTTATTTCAAACATGTAAGGAGAGAAGGGGTAAAGATTAACATTCTCAAGAGTCAATATTATGATAAAATTGATTATTTATGATAACCCTAAAATTTTTACCCTCCTAAATTATGACTATGATCATCCTAAGAGGAATTAATAAACATTTGGGGGACTTAATTCACTGCCACCATCCCTAAATTATTCTTTATTATGTTTTACCACTCCCATAAAATAATAGTGCAACACTTAAGCTACAATCTCACTCTCACTAATGAGGGATGTCATAAATATTTAGAATTACCATCCTCCATTTTTTTTAATTTATGGGAGATTCAATAGAATGGAAATAACATTCTAGTGAGGGTTTGTTCTACTAAAACTAAGGATTGAATGCTTATCCAAGGTAGGCATTTGCCCCTTTATCTTTGGGATAAAGTGCCAAATAATAAAGGAGAATAGTTTTATTCCATTTTAAATTTATATAGGGGATTTGCATTATTTCATTGGGTTGTAAAAGATTTCCTAAATGGATAATCTATTTCAAGGTGATATTTCATATCAATTTGTGTTTAACCCTTCTTAGAGTCTTTAGTTCAAAGTAGTAAGTGAATTTAGATAAAAATTTGTATTTTTAAAAATTTTCCATGAAGGACCTATTGTAGATTTTGTATATTAATAAGGTAAAATTATTAAAGGGAAAATGAATTTTTTTTTAAATTTTATGTGATTCTATTATCTTTTCCTTCTTTTTTCTACAAAATCCTATTTACTAGTGTTTTGAAATCCCCCTCTGCCCTTTTATTTTCTCCTCTTTTCATCATCTACTCAACCATTTATTATCCTATGGAGCATGATATTCCCTCTCAAATGGATTATCATGAATCCTCAAGTGTTTTAAGGAACACATGCCTGACTAAATGAAAAGAGGTAGTTGAAAGGATAATTAAGACAAAGACCATAAATTTGATGAATTACTATACCTTAGATGATGTTCATAGAGCCTATATCATTTAATGAATACAAAATTTCACATTATCCCTACAATGGATCACTAATGGTGCATCATTGATCTCCTTGGCCATTTTAGGCATTTGGATAAGTTAGAAGAGTTTATCAACAAAATGTCAACAAAACCTTATTCTTCTATCTGAAGGTCTTTGGTAGGTATTTTTTATAAATCATAACAACATAGATTTGGGACTACTTATTGCATAATACCTTTTTTAGTTAGACCTAATAAATGTTGTTCATTATGTGATTTTGTCAAATATCTATGAAATGGATGGTATGTGTTCTTGTCAATTTGACCTAACATATCATTTTATTCTTATAATTAATTTCCAAGGATAAATTTTAGTTCAAAGACCTAAAAGTGAGATAAGATTTGTTTTCATTTACAACATAAAATATGATGATGGGAATTGGATTCCAATGACATTATTTATTGGTTCATTGGTTACAATGAGACCTTCTATGAATGGTGAATGTAAATTGAGAACAAATCATTATTATAATTTAAAACACCATTGGAAAGGAGGATCAAGGATTTAAAGATGAGCTAAGGAGGTAAAAAAATTAGAATTTAAAATTGCACATGTCTATGGTAAGAAAAAGATGTTGAAGGAATCAATTGTAGAAATGGATAACTCCCAAAAATTAGTTCTAACTATGAGTAAGAAATAATATATATTTTTTATTTCACCACTTTTAATTTAGTGGTTATATTTTTCTCTTATTAAAAAAAAAATTCATGTGTTTAAAAAAGATTCAAATTTTTTTCTCTTATATTATTTTTTATTTCAAATTAGGAGGAGTGGGAGATAATTAAATGCATTACTAGTACATTCTATGTTATTCATTATAAAATTGGATAAATTCTGAATGCTAAAAATGACCCTACATGGTTGATGACACAAGGGATATGCTTCAATAAATATACATAGGTTCTTCCAAAAACTAGTGCATCACATGGAAAAATGGAAGAGACCACTTTGCCAATGATTAATTCAATTAGACGGCCAACTATAGATGTTTCAACCATAACTTCTTATCACTACAATAATTTTGAAGAGGTGGAAGTAGGAATGAATTTGAGAGGAGGAAAATTTATACACATAAATTTATTCATGCTAATGGGAAATTTTTTCATATGTTTAAGGATGAGATGTCCATTCAAAAAACCAACAAAAATAATGCTACTTCATCACCTTCTGATAGATCGATGGAATCCTTGTTTTAATTTGATTGGGATAAAATAGTGCACTATGAAAATGGAGAATAAATAGAATGTAGATTATCTCATGATACAATTTCCTTCAGGTAAAAATTTCTACTCTCATTTTTTAATAAGTTTATAATCATATTTTATGATATTTTATAATTTATCTATGAATGTTGTTTATCAATGTTAAGGTATTAGATTTCAAGACAGGTTTTACACATATCATTCCAATTCATAAGGTGGAGATATGTTCATAAATTAGGTCATTGGACATGGATCCAAAATGATGAAGATGACAATGATGGAACACATTCTCCAAAAATATCATTTTCTATTTTGATGAATGGTGTGACTTTCAAAACATTATCAATGGAAGAAAATTGGACATTGTTTGAAGTAAGAAAATATATTTAAATAGCGGAAGAGTTCAGTGATTTCATATGTTTACATAATGGAAAAGAGGTAAGTTACAATATTTTTTACATATATTAATTTCAAATATGAATTTAATTATTTGTTATAGTCAAATGTGCAAATAACTATTATCATTATCTATTTATAAATGTTTAGGTTGGAAAGTGATGAGAAAGTATCATGATTTGAAAGGATTGTGTTCACCCTTGAACATTGTAAATCAAGGAATATTAGGAAAAAATTTATGAAATATTACCTCACATCAGTAGACTTGAATAATTATACTATTCATACATTATATTTTTGACAATATTCAATAATTGTAATAAATGAGCATTTACTATTTTAGCCTCTATTTTTAAGCATTTAGTGATCATATTTCCAATTTACATATGCATGTATTTATAATTATAATATTAATAATCCAATTCTTAGAGAATCCAATGTAACCATACATTTATCTACTATTAATATATTTTATTGGTTTTTCTCAGACTTTCTAACTTTTAACTTTATTTATACAATTCAACTTTTTACAATGTGAATTCTATGATAAATAAGAAGGGAGATTAGTATTGTGTTAGTATGATGAAAACCAAAAAAAAAACACACTAATTAAGCCAACACCTCAAGCCTAGACACTCAAGGAGCAAGAAAACAATACAAATAACTATCAATAGAAGACAAAACAACCATTATTTACCTTCCTTAAGATCAAGAGTTATATGTTGGCCATGGATGGATGTGCTCAATCATGTGATCAAAGAATATTTAGAAATGGTGTTCCTTGCATCATCTCTCCTTGTCACCTTGGTAATGTTAGGCTTGGCTTGGCTCTCTCTCAACAAGTGAACATTATAACAACACAAATATGGTCTTTGAAGGTATTTTTGCATCATAACATTACACCAAAAGAGTTTGTTGAACAATGCATGAACCCTTATATTTATAGCCTTTCAAAATAACCTAAACTAAGTGTAGTTAGGTTATAGTTAACCATGGTTAAATTTGGATTAACCCTAGTTGATTTAATGAGGGGACAAACCATTAATATTTTTTATTAATAAGCATGACTCACAAATCCAAATATTTGTTTGATATTTTGTGAGTGCTTGACAAATCATAAAAGATGATGTCATGATGGTGACATCATTTCATATATTTGTGTGATGTCATGATGATGTCGTCAATCAGTATTTATGAATTTATAAAAATATAAATTCAATAATTAATTAGTCATGGGATTTTCACCTATGCATTTATTTAGGTTTAACTAATTAAGTAGTATTAATCAAGTTAATTATCATTTCTAAATTTTGACAAGTTGTTCCTCACACATGATCAAAAAGGTCATTTTGTTAGGTCACAACTTTACCCAAAATAAATTAGATGAATATAATGATTGCATAAAATGTAATGCCATAGTTAGGGATATATTGACATAATTTATAAGATGCACATGATGTGCACTGATGAATCAAAACATTCTAGTGATTTTTAGGCTTAACTTGCATTAATTGAAAGAAGTAACTCTAGTGTCTGTTTAGACACAAAAATGGCTAAAATAGAGTGTCTAAAATTTGCCCCTTATTTGAGAATGCATTGTGAGACATAAGAATAGTAACATATTTTCAAAGAATAAAAAATATGTTAAGAAAAAAGAAGGTAATGATTGAAGAATGATTCTCCAAATAGAGTTTGTAAATCCTATGATGCCCCCTCAAGGGAGTGGTTGACACATACGATTGATGGATGGTCCCTAAAAATTAACAAGAATAATAATTAAATTAACCCATGGAGGAAATTAATCCAATTGAGCTAATGCTTGCATGCATTGATCAAAATAATAATTTACCCAAAGGTGGTAATAATTAGTAATAGAGGTTAAGACACTAATTTACACAATGGTAGTTATAGTCAATGACATAGGCATGTGCCCCAATAGGATGGATGGGTAGAAATAATGATTTTCATAAAGGTAGTTATAATCATTAAGATGGCCTATATTGAATAATTATTTATTACCCCAGTAGGGCAGATTTGATCATGATAAATTAGTTGTGCTCTAATAGGGAAGAGTGGAAAACATAAATGAAGGATATAACATGTTACATAGATTAAGGATGAGTGGGTGAAAACATATATGCAATGTTATAATGAATAAATAATTCACAAACAACCAGGCACACGAGGATGCATGAAGTGATAAAAGAGATAATTGGAAGAAAAAAGGTGGCTGAGCTATCTCGAGATACATCATATATCTAAGCACTACCTAAATTATCTAAATTGACTTTAGGCTAATTTATTTCACCCCTAAGTGGGAGAAAATGGAATGAATAATAGAATATAAAAATAATAATGGATCAATGTGAATGATTTCATTATACCTACCAATGCAAAGATGTTCATCCTTATTAACATTGATATAACCATAATGGTCAATGAGTTGATTTAATCAAGGATAGTGGGGAGGTTTTACAAAGTGAATAAGGAGAATCTTTTATGGCACATTACTTGTAATCTCCACCAAACTAAATTTTGTTGTCACACGTGACAATATGTATCATGGTATAAAATACCATGATGACTTGGTTGTAATTTGCATAAGGATTGACTCCTGATCCAATAAATAATTGAAAAAAATGCACTAATGATAAAAACCATGATGACAATGTTAATGTATGAATATATATGGAATCAATATCAATACATAAATAACCACATAATTAATACATATACATTGAGTCAAGGCACAAGATTAAAGGAAACAAACAAACAAGCAAACAACTAAGAAAATAAACACATATAAATCTTGAAAGTAAAAACAACAGAAAACATCCTATAATTACCGAAGTCAATATCTACATGTGAAGGTTTAGGGAATGATAAAAAAAATGGTTCCCCCAAGTAAGGCTATATGAAAGGGAATGCCATGTGGGGATGAGATACATCTAGTATAAGCTACATACTTTGGTTTTGCCCTAACATAGTGAAAGTTATGAGCTTGGCCTAAAAGTATGAATTGAAACCCATCACAAAATTTCCCCAATAAATTAGATCAAGGATTGGTGACTAGGTTTAGATAGGGCTAATTTTTTTTGGATTTTGGGGATTTATATCTCTCTAGAAGATTGTAAGTTTATTTTCTAATTCTTAGTTTTTTGAATTGTTCTAATTTTTTTGGAATTTTTGGGGTATCTTAAGTCACCAGAGATTGATAAGATACCACTCATAAAATGGTGAGAGAATTGGCTTAGATTTTTAGAATAATAGTGATAGTATTGGACAAGCCTATAATAAGGAATGATCTAATAAAATGGTGAATAAAATCAATCACCAAGACTAGTCGATTTGACTCCAAATGCACTAGGAAATTAGATGTTTCATACATAGTCCCATGGATATGAGTTCCAACATGAACTTCAAGCTGAATGTAATTATACCAAAAATAGGATGAAAGACTATTAAAAAATGAACTAGACAAATGGAAATGGTCATGATGAAATCCATGAGAACACTTCAGTTATACCAGCCAACTAAGAGATGCACGTCCTGAGTGGAACAAATACAATATGATGGCCTAACATACAACCAATTTTTTAGGTTTTTTTAAGCATCTCAAATCAATTGAGAATCACAAGATACAAAATGGGCCAACTTTTAAAATGATGAGAGTGTGACTTAAGGTGTCTGCAATGCATCTATTTCAAATGTACAATGCACACAATGATGACCCACAAAATGGAAAGAGTGTTTATTGAAATTTATAAAAAAAATAATGAGGTTATTAAAAAAGGGTGACCGAGTTAATCTCAATGTAAATTGAGCACTACCTACATAGTCCAAATGGACCTTAAGTCACTATTGTTTAAAGGTATGGAAAGGTATGAAAGGATGGTAAAACAAGACAAAGGGAAATTTTAGGCACATGGAAAGGTATGAAAGGATGGTAAAACAAGACAAAGGGAAATTTTAGGCACATGGAAAGGAAAAAGGCATGGTATTATAAAGGTATAATAAGGTGATTCAAAGGGTAAACTAAGGAAAATGGCAAGGTATGGTTCTACTATTCTTGTTAATGTGGAGATGCACATCTTGATCAATAACTAGAATAGTCAATTATGTAAATTGATAGCCCACACCTCTTATAAATAGTTGTTTTATCAAGAACCTAATACTAATTTGGACTTCAATAATTATACTATGATCTTCTTTGGTTATTGATTTTATTTCCTCCAAAATTCAAGACAATATGCCTTCATATCCTCTATAAAGGAAAGTACAACTAGGGATGGTAAATACAGATAAGCAATAGATAAAAGGTTTGATTTGGAAATGAAGAGATGGATCATAATATAATGTATAATGGTTGGGCAACAACTGAATATTTGGATTTTGAGGCACACACAATATTTTTGATTTTGGATTTGACATACTTTTATTTTTGGTAGGTTCGAAGACTTTTGAATATGCTCTTAAAAATGCCACCAATTTTTATTATTATTTGGGATTAAAATTAGATGCCATTTGACTATGTTGTAGACTAGAATCTATGATGTTATCTTTAATAATGTCTTCATCAAGCATTGAATAACTATTATGCTCAACTATTGGTATGTTGAAGAATTTTTAACCAATAAAGTTGTCTTGATTGTCCCATAGCATTTCCAAACATGTTTTACTAAGTAAAGTTGAATTTTGACTTTGATTGTTATCTAGCACCTCAACAAGGTTTCAATAGAAGATGCTAAGTTTGGACTTTGATTTCCCCCTAACACCTCTAAAAATGTTTTACTAGGAGACTATTTTTATTTTAAATGAATGTGGTCTTAGTCCCCTTGATATTCTACAGCTGATATTTCACCATGGATGTAGTTCAATAATGTGTGATTCTATCATTACCAATCGACACTTGTGGGAAGTGGAATGTCAATATAATGGCTATGTTCAGTGGTGTTAATGGCATGTGGAATAGTAATGGAATGGTAAGAGGTATCACAATTCTCATAGAAGATACTATGATAAATTATATTGAATCTAAATTAATCATCCTTGAAAACCATGAAAGGATCACAAATGTATTAAAATTGATATACAAGGCATGTGTAACCAATGTTATAACAACTATGAATATATTTTGATTTTGATGTTGAGTCTAACTCAAGGGAAACTAAGTTTGATGTTGAGACTAACATTAATTCTACTTCTGATGCTAAATTTGATATTGGTTCAAGAATAGAACCTAACTTTAATTATGATTCTTTATTTGGTGTTACAATGAAGATGATATGTTGAATGTTTGATATTGGATGACTAATGGCTTGGGATTAAACAATGGGCTCTTAAAAAATAGACATAGCTAAGAAGGACTCTAGAAATATTGGATTATCAAAGTGAGGATTCTCAACAAAAGGAAAATGGTCAATAAGAAACTCCACAAAGATTGGCTCGTCAAAGTGAGGCTCCTTAAAAATAGGGAAATGTTAAAATAATGATTTTCCCAAAGGTGGTTATAATCATTAAGGGGTGACTCAATAAATACTAGTTTGTCAAAGTGAGACTCCTCAACCAAATGGAAAAGGTTAATAGGCAACTCCATAGTGAATTTCTTGTCAAAGTGAAGCTCCTTAAAAATAGGGAAATGGTCAAGGGGTGATTCAACACTAGTTAACTCATCACAAATAAGTGTTTCAACAAAAAAATCATAGATTAGTTGGTTATCTTGGCCTTGTCTTATAATTAGTTACAAAATATCAGATCTAGACATAGGTTGGTCTTTAAAATATGGATCTTGGCTAGGTAATGATTGGCTATGTTGTGGCTCAAAGACTGACTTAAATTTTCTAAAATGGGAAAAGTTTATCAATGGATGAATAATTCCCTGTGGTTCAATAATGAGCTCTTCATAAATAGGCTCATCTAAGATGGGCTCAATAAAGACTTGTTGTGGGTTTGGAGTGGTAACTATGATATGTCTAGTATAAATTATGAAATTTTATTGGGATAATGAGCTACCATATTTGGAAGGTCCTAGAATGCTAATGAATGGGTATTGTGAAGCTTGATTGCTGATGCAGGACAAAGGATGTGGGCCTAGAATGGTAATTAATGGGGATTGTGAATCTTGGTTGCTAATGTAAGCTAAAGGATGAGGTCATGGAATGGTAATGAATGGGAAATTCAAAGCTTGGTTTCTAATGCAGGCTAAAAGATTAGGGCTTGAAATGGTAATCTTTGGGCACTATGAAGCTTGGTAGATTTCATAGGCCAAAGGAAGATGATTGGCATAGGTATTATATTAGGTACCATTATCATTGAAAGGGTGAACTTGGTACTTTAATTGGACAAAACAAGGGTAATATTAGCATATGATAATTGGCATGGCTAGGTTTGGCAATTATCCCAAAGAGGGCAGTTTTGGTTTATGGAAATATTATTGATCATGGTCCATAGAACTTGGCATTGGTGTAGGAAAAGTGAAATTAGTCTTGAAAATAGACACGATATAAGCACTTGAAATAAACTCAATCAAGTCATGTTCAGATCTATGACTAGGTCACATGAAAAATAAAGGCCTAAAGTTTAAACAACACTTGAAATGATGTCTAAAAAGATTGGTTGATGCTTGTAAATGTATTGAAACTTGGTCTAGATGGAAAACCTAGTCTATTATTTTAAAAGGTTTAAACTTGTCCTAAAATGGATCTCTTATTGAAAACTATTAACAATAAACTTGGTCTCAAATATCTCCAATATTTTAATGTTCTCTCGCACAAATGGTCAAATGAAATGGAAATTTGAATCCTACTCTTAGCAAAGTTATTTTAAACAAATCTAATGTAGGTCTAAAATGAAAAGGGTGATAGGTCTATATAAACAAGGTAAAACATTAGAATCAAAAGGCATGAACTATATTTGAAAACTTTAATGTAATTCTAGGTATTTGGTAAGAAGGCAAAAAACTAGACTGTAAAATACACTAGGTCTAAAAAACTAAAAGGCAAATTCTAGGTCTTTGGTAAGAAGGCACAAAGCTAGAATTTAAACACACTAGGTCTAAAAACTAAAAGGAAAATGTTAGGTCTTTGTTAATAAGGCACAAATATATAATTAAAAACAATCTATTTCTCAAAATTGAAAGATAAATTCTAGGTCTTTAGACTTAAAAAAAAACTAGCTCGAGGTAAAAACTTGCAATTACTCTAAATTCTAAGGCAAATAGTTTGAAAAACTTTGACTCAATCATGGCACATGAATTTTAAAACAAAATTTACCTTGGTATAAGAAATTAACTATAGTCACACACATAAAACTAATTAGGAAATTCAATCTCAAGTAAGCAAAATAAGAGCGATGAGTAAAGCATTCAAGCCCGAGTGATAAGCAATGCTCTAATGTAAAATAACCATGCTTAAGGTTGTATTTAAAAAGAGAGTTTTGACCTTATTTAAAGGCAATAAATCAGCATGAGGCATAAAAAAATATACCACTTCTTAGGTCTAGGCAAAAGGGTATTTAAATCAAGCAAGGAATTAGTCCAAGTTGCACAATTCAAAGGTAAGAGGTAAACACCCAAGCCAAAATTAAGCAAGAAATATGTGTAGACTAATCAATTTTGAATCTAAAATTTTTAAGACAAATTTTAAACTTGGTTTAAAATACTTGGATAATTTAAATGGATAACATCTTAGACCCAAATGGACAACATAATGACACCAATTGTAGGGAAAAGACATACATGGTTTTGAACTTGGTTTGAAATAAGGAAATGTTATTAAAATAATATGATAAATGTAACAATGAGACTTTGATAAAAAGGCATGATGATGGTTTTTGATTCAAAATTCTATAGAAAATTCTTGAGACAAAATCAGAAGCATAACTATGCCCAATTTAAACAAGTGACACACACACACACACATGAATGCTTTAGAATGAAAAGTCTAAGGCAAAAGTGTAATAACAAATGGATAGAATAAAACATATTAGGCTAAAGTGGTGTGAAAACATGTGATGTTTTATGACTCATTTGTTAACAAATAAACAAACAATTTTTTATTCTAAAAAACACACGTGTAAATAAAAGAAAATAGAAGTAACACAAATGGCTCGTCCTATCCTTATAACTGACATGAGTGTGTGTATCTTCAACCAAAGTTTTCACTGATATACCAATGATTTTAAGGAATTAAGTGTTAATTTAAAAATTAAAGTATAGGTGTAAGTAGAGTTTTTATGCCTCCTCTATCTCTCAAGCATTGGTATGTGGCATGAACTTAGAATGAGGAGCACTTGACATTTGGCATGAAATTATGTGTCAAGTTGGGTTTGAATAAAAATATATAAGTATCACATGTAATATATGGTCCCAAGTGTGGATAACACAAGGGTTTAATTAATTCAATTGAATCTAAACTTCTTAGCTTACTATACAAGGGTTTATTACTTTGCATAATGACTCCAGCCATATACTATTTAGTGGAGTTTGATGTCTAGGTACCACATGGCATAGATACCCATTGGGATGGTTAGGATAACCACTCACCACTATACCATCTAATTATTTGAACAATTTTTATACCCCATCATGGAATAGGGTTGGTATGATGCTAGGAGATGAAGCCCCAGGTCAATGCACCCCTAAAAAAATCATGGGGAGATTATGAACCCTTGCCTAGAATCCAAGTGCATAAAAATAAATAAATGAAAAAAATGGAAATAATTTAAAGGTTTATTTTGAACCCCCCATATTACTCAAATCTTGGGGAGAGCATACATGACATTCTTTTTGACATAACTTTTATAAAAAATGACAATAAACTAAGCACTTTTGGTCACCTGAGTTCCCTAAAGGGGATAGGGGGAGAACATACACACTAAAGTTTCTTTTTATCAAAATAAAATAATCTAATATAAGTAATTTAAAATTAGTCTAAAGAACAAATAAAATTGAAAATTTCTATAGGATCTTTAACTAAAGATGTAGGTTATTTTTACTAACACCAGATTAAAATGTTTTGAAAATTTTGGCCTCTTATCCATGATTGCACTTATAAAATCCTGTAAAATGATAAAAGATAAAATTTTAAGAACTTTATCCAAATGTGAATGATTTTTAACATTTTTTGTACAATTTCACATTGCACCATGAAAAATTGATTAAAAAAAAAGCCCAAACTTCTTTCTTGGCTTTTATTTGCAAAAAACTTAGTGGATTAATTTGTGATTTAAGCCAAGGTGAATTTATACAAATTAGCTCAAGAAACTACAATTTTAACCTATATAGAATGATTTTATAGTTATGTAGTAAACAATGAACTATAAAATTGTTTAAGCATATAAAAACATAGAAAAGTATAAACGTAGAAACTTATATTGGGTGATTTCAAAGTTTCAAAATGATTTTGATACTCATTTTGATGATTTTGATACTCTGATAACAATTTCACAACTCAGGAAAATGATTTTGTGATTGAGGCAATGATTTGAAAACTTTGGAAAAAACTTGCAAGGAAACACAGAGAAATAAATAACAATGATTTCGCTATTTTCTAGTGATTTTCTCAATTAGAATATTATTTTGCAGTGTTGAATGCTGATTTCACAACCCAAAAATGCAATTTTTCTACTTATAAATGTGATTTTGCTAATATAAATAATAATTTAAAAGTTAAAATAGATGATTTAACAAATGTTAGACAATTTTTTAGTAACCCCAAAGAGAAAATTATAAAGAGGAGAAGCTTGGAGCTCTACAATGGGGAAATAAAGAGTTATCCTCCATTAATGGTGTTTCAAGATTTCTCTTAGATGGTTACCTTGGTTACATTTGCTTCCTTTGTTTTCATGTGTATTTATCTATGGTGCCCATAGTTGTGTTGTTTTTAGATCTTATGATTATTTTCTTTATATTTATTTTTATTTTGTGGTATTTTATTATTATTTTTGTTTGTGTCTCTTCCTACGTGCCCCATACTAGCCCACATCTCCTCTGCTTGGATTTTCATGCCTGTGGCCTTTAGAAAAAAGAGGGGTATGGTATTAATTATATATTTTTATGGAAAATATCAAAAAATATGGTCTCAAGCATGTAAAGATGGAAGAGAATGGTGGTTTTAATGAGCCAGATGGTCCTTTAGG
This sequence comes from Torreya grandis, assembly GCA_037957365.1. Taxonomy (NCBI): domain Eukaryota; kingdom Viridiplantae; phylum Streptophyta; class Pinopsida; order Cupressales; family Taxaceae; genus Torreya; species Torreya grandis. The sequence continues at coordinate 102,651 of JARHVA010009984.1, forward strand.
GTCAAATAAGGATTACAATCTCAAGGATAGCCTGTCATTTCCATCTCAGGTGGGAGAAGGAAATTTTGGAGCACTGAAGAAGTTGTTCAATGAAGTCTTGTGGTAAGAAGAAACATCAAAACACATAAAAGATACAAAATTCCTTGCTAGTCACATTTGTGAAGGAAAGCATAGAGAGTAGGAGTGGGATGAGGCCCAAATCGGTAAGCACCCTAGCCCTGATAAATACCTGACTCTTGTTCTGAATGATTCTATGGAAAAGGACCTATAGCAGGAATAAATTAGGTTAAAATTTTTTGAAGTTTTTTTTTTAATGTTTGAACAAGAACTCTCTCACTTCTAGAAATTTATTTAATAACTGGTTCAATTTTGTTAGGGGTAAGAAATTGGGTATCTACATTAACTTTTATTGAATGATTCAAAAATGCATTTTTATGATTTTATTTAAAAACTTTAATATGCAAAGAAGGGCAATCAATAAACCCTTATGGAATGTTGGTCAATAACTATTCAAGGTGGTCCCATGGATCTTAGAAATGGATTGTAATGACCTTATTTTAAAAAATGCACCCAGATGGGTGGACATTGAAAATGTTCCTATTTATATTTGGAACTTTCTACCATAAGATTTGAATCCCCTTGGGGAAGTATTTAGAATTGAGGACACAAGATGGTCATTATCTCATATGAATTCTAGGGTTATAATATCTTTAGATCCCTTAGATGTTTTCCCTAAATCCCTTAACTTCAAAATCAAAGGGACGCCCCATTTTTATGTTGTCAAAGGACTAGGAGGATTAAACACCTATTTTTTTTAAATATGGACATCTCATAAGGAATTGTCCATTTTTGGTTAACAAGGAAGACTTATATAATAAATAAAGGGTATGTATCACAGATATAAGATTATGTGATGTATTCTCTACCAATTGATTATTTTAAAGTCTTTGTAAACCCTATGTTTAGTAGTGATCCACTCAAAGACCATGCTTCCCCTAAGATCCACTAGGGAAAATGCTCCAACAATTGTAGATGAGTTAGAAAATATTGTGACTAAATGCTCTCCTTGATCCTATAGTTCCCCATCACCATCTATTGACATGGTGAATTCTTTTCCTAATGGCTTGGATGATACTTTTATTGATCAGAGGAATCCATTGGATTCTTTTGCCCCAAAGCTCAAGGTTTCTCCCTCAGATGAGTATGTGGTTATTTTATCAAATCCTTCTATTGGTAATAATTCTAACCCTGGTAACATGCCCTCTATCAGCCTTGGTGAAAAAGGAGATGGTTCCTCCCCCATGGTAATTTATTCAGATAAAAAAATAGAGTAATTCTAGTTTTGACATGGAAACTATAGTGATTACACCCTTGTTCCTCAAAGAAGCCCAATGTTATTGAAACTTATAAGCCCTAAGGGGGTGGTAAAAGACTCAATACTAAACCTATCTCTACCCCTCTTGATCATACTCTTGTAAAATATAGGAAAAATATAAAGATATCCCTCTTGGTAGCCCTGACCCATCTATTAAGAGGAATGCCAAAGAAAATAAAGTTTTAGATTGTTTCAAAAGATTGTATAACAATGGGGGAAACCCCTCTAGTCAATATAATTGACCCCCTACCTCCATTTTTTGTGTTTATTGTAAGTTGGAAATTTAGGGGCTTGGAATCCCCTGATAAAAAATCTATTGTGAGATAGTTCAGACACTCGAGAAACAAATTAGACTTTTTATGTCTTCAACAAGTTAAGGCTATGGGCTCCCAACTATTCTTGGGCCTTAAATTCATCTAGCCTAATGCATCCCAATTGTCTACTATCCACTAAAGATGTAAACTAGGGGAATCCATATTAGTTAATCATGAGCTTAAGGAGGTCATTATTGACCATGGTGTTTCTCCCTATAATAGAGTTTTATGGATTTTGGTATGTGCAATATATATGCTCCTAATGATTATAGAGAAAGATCTGAGTCATGAAACTGACTTGTAACTAACTTGAAAAATTTCCCTTGGATTTTTGGAGGTGAATTTAACATGGTCAAGGAAAAGGAAGATGAAATTGGTTGTGATCATAAATCTTAGAAAGGCAATGAGATTTTATTCTGGTCCAAATTCAAGAAAATTCATAAACTCCATGATCTATTACAGAAAGGTAAAAATCAAAGTGAAATTAAAGTGACCATTGAATCACTTAAGAGTGATAAATCTCTTGGTATTGATGGATTCCATGATAAATTTTACAAATCCAATAAGGACTTGTTGGCCAAGGATTGTCTTGGGGTCTATAAAGAAGTTATTGATGTTGGTTCTTTGGGCCTTGAATTAAACACAGGTGTTATTAAGCTCATACCTAAGGAATGGGACCCACATTTAGTCAAAAATTAGAGGAACATTAACCTCCTTAATGTTTCCTATAAAATTTTGGAAAAAATCTTGTCCAAAAGACTCTGTTTTCTACTTTCCTCTACTATTTCTAAGACCCATACTAGTTTTGTTGAAGGAATATACATTCTAAATAAATTGATAACTATTTTGGAAGGGATGTATTAGGCTTGTGATTCTAAAAAAGATATGGGCATGATAGAATTACAAAAATCCTATGACAAAATACAATTGCCCTTCATTGAAAGAATTCTCAGAGCCTTTGGTTTTCAAGGAAAATTTTATAGAATGGTAAATGTTTTTTTCAAATATGCTTATGCTATAGTGGAAGTGAATAAAGAACTGATAGACTCAATCAAATTTCAATGGTCCATTAGACAAGGTTGTCATCTTTCCCCTTCTTTATTTGTGATGGTTTTCAAAGCCTTACATTATCTACTAATATTCTCAAACGTTGGTCCCCCTGTCAAAGGAATATCTCTACCCAATGAAGATGAATTTCTTGATGTTTAATTTACTAATGATACTACTATGTTTGTTAAAATTGAGTAAATCAACTTGATTCAGGTTGTAATACTGGATATATATTGTTATGCTTTTGTATCTAAGGTTGCTATGTATAAATATTGTATATTGGGGTGGCAAGACACCCATCATGATCAAATTACATAGTTTGGATAGGTGTGGAAAGGACCAAATAAATTAGTTAAGTATTTAGGTATTCCTTTTTCTCTTACCCCTTCATTCAATCTCATGTAGAAGTGGATCTTTGTCAAAATTAATAAGAAAATTGAAAAATGGTAGGGATGTTTGCTTTCTCTACCTGGAAGGATCTATGTCTACCAAAAAATTCTTGCCTCATACAATATATATTACACATCTTGTTGGATTTTTATTAAAACTAAGATCAATTTGTTGCATATAATTATAAGAGATTTCCTATGGTCTGATGGCAAAGGAGGGAGAAAAAGACATGTTATTTCCTAGCAATTTTGTTCAAAGACTAAACATATTAGGGTATTTATCCTAAAGTATCTAAGAACCCAAGGAATCACCATTTCAATCAAATGGATATTCAGATCATTCAAAGGTGAATAACCTTGAAAAAGCTTAGTAAAAAATAATATCTTGCATGGCTCTCCTAGAGGTAAACCAAATTGAAAAGGGCTCAATATTATGGATATTCTTATAGGTCCCTTATTTATCAAATTTATTGGGTCAACAATATTTGCTTCTATCTATTCTTATTAGGACTTTGTAAACCCTATTATCACGGTCAAACATATATTCAACTAGTTTGGGACATGCTACTAGGGTTAAAGATCCATCAGGTGGAATCTATGTGTCAACATAAGGCCTCTTGAACTCACTAGGGGATGTTCTATTTTTGATTAGTTTACTAAAGGTTTGAGGGATTTCAAAGATATTTTATCATAAAATAGTTAGGCCTCCTGATCATAAATTAGGGTTAGATTTCAAATTCCAAGTACTCGGTGTCGAACATATACTCTTCTTCAAAAAACACTATAGGGGAATAATAATGTCTCTTTTATGGATGAGGAAGGTGAATTCTAGGAAAGTGTTAAGTGGTTGAAGGGTCCTCCCATGTTCAAGTTATCTACTTAGATGCTATATAATAAACTATATTTTTCAAATGTCCCCTATCATACCTTTAAATATATTTAGAATGTGTGCGATCCCCTTCATTCCTAGTCCTTTAGTTTTGATGTTGTTTGGGCTTCCTGTATTGAACCTAAAAATTCCTATTTTCATTGGTTTTTGATAAGTAATAAAATTAGTATGGGTATCATCTTGGTTAAAATTGGATTTGGGAAGCCTTATTGTTCCTTTTGTAGTGATGGTAAAACTATTAAACATCTATTTTCTCTTGTTCTTATGATTCTAATATTTGAAAATTTTGTCTCAAAGGTTGGGCTATTATTTCTAACTGTGAGATTGGATTGATGAATCTTGATTTTGGTTATATTTATCTTAAAATAAAATTCCATCCTTTTTTTCATAAGTTTTGGCTTGTTTTCTCAACTAAGATTTTTTGGTATTTATGGAAGAAAAGGAACTTAGAGGTTTTTCAATCTAAGGCTAGGGTTTTTACTAAATTCAGTGTTGAAGTCATCCTTTATCTTGCTTCTTTGTAGATATTTCTCTAATATAAGGTGCCATAAGTATAATTAGAGCAATTCCTAAGGTCTCACATGTTTAAAATCATGTCTGAGTATTTGATTGATTTAGGTGGCTATACCAAGTTGAGTCCACACCCAGACTAGGCATTTTGCCATGGATCAACTGCTGAGGTGAAAATTACAAAGTATGAATGGGAATGCATCAAGGACTTTTATATTGATTAGGTAGATAATCCAGTTCACAAATGGGTTAATTCTTTAAAATTTGACAAGAATGATGTAAATAGTTCATTGATTGCCAAAAATAATATGATGAAGGATGTGTAGAATGTTAGTTTTGATAGTAGTGTGATCAAGGAAGTTGAAGATTTTGTTTCTCCTTTTGACCTAGATATTGATATACTCTCCCATGATAAGGATCATCTCCCCTCCATGGTATAGGTTTCTAAGGATCAAAGTGAGGTATGGAAACTAATAGAAGATAATGTTAATGTCTTTACTATAAAATTAGAAAATCTCATTGAAATGGGGTGGTGGCATCAAATTGTATAAAGTGATTGATTATGTCAAGTCCAATAACATGAAATCCTTGTTAACAAAGGTAGACTAGTGCACTCTACCATCGACTATTGGGCTAAAATAGTTGGGATATGGTTCAAACATGAGCACTACTGAGGGACCTATGTGTGTGGATTTGGATGAGGACATTGAAATGGATTGCACCACTTCTTGGAGGGTTCCTGATGATAAGTCTATGTAGTTGATGATATTTGGTGCCACCTCTAGTTTGTGTAGCAGGATATGTGTGTGTTGGTTCTGCTTCTTTTTTCTTGTTAGGTTACCTATTTAAGGTGGGTTTTTATATTGAATTATCTATTGTTATACTTAAACTAATGGGGGGATTACTCCTAGTTTGATACTATATGGATATTTTAATACTTTGATAACTATTTTGCATATTTGATGATTATAATTTTTAATCAATAATTTAATATAAAAAATTATCCCAAAAATCAAAGTAAAAGACTCATTTTCTTGTAAGATGAATTTATTGTTGATCAATGGTTTCACTATTTCTAGGCCCAATTTTACAATTACATAGAGCTGAGGTCAAATCAGGATGATTTTGTAGATTCGGTTGATGATATTATAGTTACCTCACTGAATTCATAGTTTCATAGTCATCAATTTACAAATTTATAGTCACAAGAAAAACATGGAAAAGTTATCCAAAAATCAAGAAATTAAGCTCTAAAATGAAATATTCTTGGCTTCAAAAAGCTCCCAAGATACTCCATTTATACATGTGGGGTGTGTTATCCAATCGGGTGTAACATTATGTAATCAATAGGAATCCAAGAGGGGATATTATTATTGTGTTAGTATGATGAAAACCAAACCAAACACACACTAATTAGGTTAACACCTCAAGCCTAGAAACTCAAGGAGCAAGAGAAATACAAGCAAATATCAATATAAGACAAAATAACCATTATTTACCTCCTTGAGAGCAAAATTTGTATGTTGGCCATGGATGGATGTGCTCAATTATGTGATCAAAGAATGTTTGGTAATTGTGCTCTTTACATCATCTTTCCTTGTCACCTTGGTAATGTTGGGCTTGGTTTTGGATTTGGCTTGGCTCTCTCTTAACAAATGTGCATTATAACACTACAAATATGGTCTTTGAAGGTATTTTTGCATCATAAAATTACACCAAAATTGATTTTTGAACAATGGGTAAAGCCTTGTATTTATATCATTTCAAAGTATCTCTAACCCAAGTGTAGTTAGGTTAGATTTAACCAGAATTAATTTTATATTAACACTAGTTAATTTAAGGAGGGGACAAACTATTAATATTTTCAAAATAAGCATGGCTCATAAATCTAGATATTTGTTTGATAGTTTATGAGTGCTTGACAACTCATAAAAGATGATGTCACGATGGTGACATCATTTCAAATATGTGTGTGATGTCATGATGATGTCATCAATCTAGATATATGAACTTATAAAAATAAAAATTCAATAATTAATTAGCCATGGGATTTTCACTTATGAACTTAATTGGGTTTAACCAATTAAGCAATCATGATAAAGTTAATTTTCATTTTTGAATTTTGACAAGTTATCCCTCACACATGGTCAAAAAGGTCAATTTATAAGGTCAAAACTTGACTAGAGATGAATTAGAGGAAGATGATGATTGTGTACAATGTATTGCCCTAGTTAGGTATATATTAATGTGATTTAGAATATTCACATGATGTGTGATGATGAATCAAAGCATTCTAGTGATTTTTAGGATTAACTTGTATTGTTTGCAAGAAGTCACTCTAGTGTTCATTTAGACACAAAATTTTCCAAAAAGGAGAGTATACAAATTCCATTTACTTGAATATTTTATTTCATTCTAAAAATATGAAACTATGACACTATTTTTTATTAACATCACTTATATATTTTTCTTAACATTTTTAATTTTTTTATAAACATACCATGTTATAGGTCAACTACAAGTCAAGTGTTTAATTTTTCTATAAGATTTATTGGACTGCACCCTTCCAAAGGTGTTTACAACCAAAATTTGTCACTTGATTCTCTACCAAATGATGCATGGATATATTATTAAGTTTCTTATCAAAAGATTATTTTGATGTTGAGTAAGTGAGGTCTTCTCTCCTATAACCAAGTGTTGAAAGATAACATGTTAATGGTGAGCTGATATGCATTATATTACTATATGAATTTTGACATCTATAAGTTCTCTAGTCCTTATGCACTTCAAACTATATTCTCTCTATATATATATGACTGCACTTGGCTAAGGCAATAAAGATCTACTTAATAAAGTAAACCTAACACTGGATCACAATTTATAAATAACAATAGTATTCAAAGTTTTTTTCACTCACATTATGATAAATATGTACATGCTTATGACGTAGAATGGTATTTAGTTATTACCAAGATAAGATATTCTTGATAAATTTACTCTCCAATTTTTAACATTATAAAACATGGTACTTGTTGAGTTTTCAAATCACCTCGATTTCTTATCACCTCACATGTTGGGAATAAGCCTTTTTCTACCAAAACTAGATGAGTATGAGCTTAGTGGTACTTTCATGGTGACGAATTTGTCTTAGAATTAGGTATTTTAGGAACTTTTGAGGTTTCTCACATAATTACTTTTTTCAATCAAGTCCAATGAGCATATTATGATGTCATAAAATTGTGTTAATTATTATCAAGGTCTTGTTGAGGGTTAGAGACATAAAAATGTGTTTCAATGAAAAATAGATAAAAAGGTCTTTAAGTCATTCAATTAAATTATCAAAAGATGTGTAACATTCTAAAAGAGACATAAAGGTATTTAGGTTTAAGACTCCCTCACCAACCCTTAAAATCTATATATATTATTCAAAGAGTATTTCGACTTTGTATTTCCCCCCTCTTTTTTGTCTCATTGTGATTTATTCGAAGCTTCTAACATGGGGGGACTCATTCAAGACCATGTTTATCTTTGGTTCACCTTTCTAATATTTCATTCAAGACAACCAAATTAATTTCTAATGTTTCTAAGGTTTCATTATAGGTTTCATGAAGGCTTTTCAATCTTTACCCTCTTATGCATCCAAAGGTACCATTTCAAGAGTTGTTACAATCCTAGGAACAAAGAAAATAAATTTCCATAAATATCCATAAAGATCCAATGATATTACAAGATGAAATAAGCATGGGTATAACTTTTTATGAGCCAAAACTAAAAAATAAAGGGAGGTCGTAGTCTTATGTAGGTCTATATGTCCATGACAAAGCTTTTGAGCATGAAATGAGGTCTGAAGAAGGTCAAGAAAGGACCAAAAGACCATGTTAATGAATTTAAAGGTCTTGAAATCTATGAAATGAATCAAAAGGCTATAAAAATAATTTTTTATAGGTTTAAAAGAAGACTAGAAGTTTGAGTCAAAGATCCATATGGAGTTTGTAGAGTTAAGAAGGCTAGTTAGAGCTTAAAAGACAATCCATGGTCAATTTTAGGCTTTCAAGAGAACAAAATAAGGTTGTGTTCAAGAATACAGGATTTCAAAGAAACATATAGAGGTTTACAAACAAAAAAACAAGCATGAAAACATGATTGTAAGCTATGTAGAAAGCGAAAAAATAAAAAGTTGCAGGTCTACACAAGATTACAAGCTCCTAATGTAGATTTAAAGAGATAAGAGGTTCATCCATGGTTGTTTATTTTCCTTCAAAAGAGGAAAAGAAGTTGCATCTTTTGAAAATAGCCAAAATCATATTTGTGGGGTTTTCACAAAAAATAGTTTTATCTTATCTCCATTCTAGTTATGATGATGGTTTTCAATGAACCTTATAATGGCCTTTAGACTATATGAGAATCAATAAAATACATGAATCTATTAAAAGACCCTATAAATAGCCAAAAACTCTAAAATACTAAGCCCAATTAGATACATGCTGATGGTTTTCAAGCTTGAAGAGGCATCAAAATGAGTTATAAGCCTATTTTGGCTTGTTTTCAAGAATCTTGATGTGAGTTTTAGGTTTATGAGAAAAGAAAACATGCAAGAATCATGATGTTTTAGGTCTTAGAGGTTTGTTTGGATGTTTCCAATCTGACTATAGGTTTGTTATGCAATGTTTCCAAGATTTGCTAATGGAAATGGACTAGAAGTAATGTTTATGAGCTTACATGATGTTCAAGAGAATAAAATAAGGTACTTTGAGATTAAAACCCTTCATTTATAGATTTGAGATAGAGTGTAGGGTTCAGGTAATGTTAATGATAAAACTAAGTTATATGATCATACAATGAGGTAACAGGTTTCTAAGTTTTCCATATACAAAGATAAAATATTTGAGCAAAATAATTGCTCATCTACAGGTATGCAATTAAGATATAAAAAGTTTCATGATCTTAAACCTATCTAGAAAGTTTATAATGATTTATTTCAAGAGTTATCAAGATCATGTAAAGCTAATATAGAGATCTTCAAATTTTTAGAACCTTCACAATGATCTTAAGGTAGAGAATCAATAAGTTTGTAAAATAATACAAGGTTTCTTAACATGTTTCCAAAGTGTTTTATAGGTTTTAATCCTCAATGCTAGTTTCTAAAACCTAACCTACATGCATGTTTACAAGTTTACAAGTTTTCTTAAACGTTGGAAGTTTTTTAAGTGAAAATTAGAGGTTTTAAGAACATGAATAAGAATATTTGTAGGTTTGCTAGCAGGTTTCACAAGTAAAAAACACGGTTTTAAGTCTATAAGGTCTTTGACTAAGGTCCCAAACTTTATTAATAATGTGAAGTTTTAAAAGTAGTATTTTTTCATGATTCTAATCATTGCATTCTTGTATAATAAATTTGATATTTAATGACTGTATCAATGCATATATAGGTTTATTAGGCATGATCTAAAGACACTAACATGTTTTCAACTTGTTTCCAAAAGCTATTGAATGATATAAGAAAAAGTTTTAAATATTATCAAGGCTTGTAAGCATGTTTCCAAGATTATTAAGGGGTCCTTAAATAAAAAATAAGGTCTTTTGATAAAGTTTGTAGGTTGTTGGACATAATTTGAGACAAAAACATGAATATATATGTTTACAAACAAGATTTCAAGAATTATAAACCTTAAATAATACTAAAAGATAGATATTAAAATTTTAAAAGCATGTCCAAAGCTTCCTAAAATGATATAATGCTAGGTTTTGATGGTTTCCATGAGTATCAAGGTTTGTAGGTTAAGTGACAAACTAAGAAACATGAAGGTTGTAGGTTTTAAAACAAAGAAGATAGATCTTTTAAGACAAGAAAATAACCCTGTAGGAAATTAAGGACAAGTTTCTAAGGTCTCTATATACCAAAAAGGAATATTTGAGCACATCTAAGCTTACTTAAAATCCTACAATGTGTTTCCAAGGCTCTCTTGGTAATATAAAGACAAAACTGATAGTTTTAGGCTTCTTCCAACAACTATAGGTTTCTTAGGTTGGCTAAACATCCAAAAAACATGGAAATAGTTGGAAACCTACTCCTCAGAAAGTGAAACCTTCTCAATTGGTTGGTCTTTATTGTAAGCATGTGCAAGGGCTCTATATGAGTGAATTAGGCTTGTTTTGGTTAGAATTAAGACCTATTTTCATGTAGAAGACCTAGAAAGGGATTTAAACATTAAGAATACATCAATATTGGCTATATTTTCTCCAACATGCATGCCTAAGAGGAAAGTGGTGAGTTCAAGGATCATAAAGGCAAGAATACAAGGTATTTTAGCCAGGATTATAATAAAATAGTGATACTTTTGACCAAATTCTTCATGGATAGCCTTCTCAAGGAGACAAAAAGAGTGAAAATAGGAATGCCTAATTCCCCATTATGCCAAGTATCCAAGTTGGTATTTATATAACAAGACAAAAGAATTGAAGGAGATAAATATATTCAAAAATTTGTTCTCTTTTTCTTGCATATATCTAGATTGATGGAGATATTTGAGGAATTTGTTGTCTTATCCTCTCTCATTATCTTGTAATCTATATATGAATATTTTTCAAATGAATTAAGGATCCCTCTCTTTGGTGTAGAAAAATATTCCCTTTTCAAATTGTAACACTATATTTATGCCTTGAATTCAATAAAGAGTTTATGTTTGCCTCTTTCATACTATCAATTTTATTGAATATTGTGTGTATTTGATTTGTTAATATTCACTTGTAGATGTTTTATTCCCATATGATGTTGTCTAGTCATCCTTACACTCTATTTTATATGTTGTATGTTGTGTAAATTTCATACCTTCATGTAAAATAGTTATATAAATGTTGAGAAAGTTACAAATTATGTGAAACTTGCATGATTTCCCATCACTTTTGAAGATTTTTTCATGTTTTTTACCAAGGATGAGCTCTCTAAAATTGAAGAATCACCATTTTATGAATTTAAATTAATTAAACTCTATATTTCACCATGTTTTAATCATTAATGGTTATTTAATGAGGAAAAACAAAAGGAAAACTTTGACATTGAGAAGGGAACATTTTATGGTGATTACATTTAGAGGTGCCTATGTCAGTATGAAAATTATGAGGTTATTTTTTGTTCCTTATTTTAAATGTATTTAATATTATTTATATATAATTATAAAGTCTTATCTTTTAACAACACCATGTATTTACCCTTATTTTGAGAGACCAATCAAACTATTGGAAAACCCAAATTTCACCTCCATGAAATTTCAAAACCCTTATAACATGGGTTATCATTTCTAGTAATTATTTATTGATAAAAAATAGAAAAATTATGATTAAAAAATAGTTTCTAATGTTTTAAAACCATCTAAAATACAATAATAACCAAGTGATAACAAACATAAATCATGTTTTTCTTATCATACCTAAACATACTCTTAACTAATAAATATGACGACTTGTGTATAAAACACATACATCAATTCATCTTTCAAAGACCTCAGTCTAGAGTAAATTTAATATAAAGTCCTAAAGTTGTAGGGTTTTCATTCATAGTAAATACATTCCCTACTACTCATAGTTACAACATTCACATTTACCTCCTTTCCCAAACACACTTGTTCAGATTCACCCCATAACCTCTAGGACTGAACATGCTTGCATACAAGAATTTATATATATATTTCATAGGTTCATTGACATATCCTAGATCTAGTTTTTTCATAATTTTTTTATCATACCTTGTTATTATATTATTAAACAACATATAAGATTTTGAACATAACTCATAACCCACAAGGAATACTTACAACCTATGTTTCACATTGTAGATTTATTATTGTAAGCTCTAGAAATAAAAATGATTAATTTTATAACACAAAAATTTAGAGAATATGACCAAAACTCATTTGTGTTTCAAGTATATTTGATTCTAAGAAATAATTATGTACAGAAGATATATATAAATCATAACCAATTACCAAATTTTTAAGAGTCAAATTTTCATCAAGTTAGTCATGCCTCCAAAATATATATTGCTTAATCACAACTATACAACCCATCTTAAAGAGCATATTCATATGATAGTAGAAAAGGTCACACATTCTCATGCAACTTTATTAGGGACAACTATATTAGGCCTTCCATTAACATCTATATAATATATAAAACATAGCTTATGTGATTTTCTAGGACTAAGCCCTCTGAAAAGGTTCAGGCACATACTGCATCATTCTTTCTAAGAGTCATCAACTCTCCTAGATCTTGAAACCTAATAAAATACAAAAGGTGGAATGATGAAGCTACAAGTATACTATCTACCTTTAACTCAAAAATGATTCTAAAACATATATAATAATGAAAATTTATTACTTTAGAAAAAAATATAAAATTAGATATAGTGATATACTCTAAAAGAAACTTATAGAAATTTGTATAGATATTTAAGTCTACAAGTATGTTTATGTAGTAGTTTCAAAAAACTAATTGATCAACATCTCTCAATATTGATTCATAATTCAAAATTCTATTACTTCTTTTGTCATATATTTTTCATTGAACTATCTTACAATCAATAGATATCATTGATTTAACACAGCTTGCCTTCGGTGACCTCCCCAATTTATCATCAACCATTGATTACATAGTTCACATGGGCTAGGGTTGTAGTATGTTGGCCCATTTTAATTAATCTATCATGGTATGTTTTTAGTGCTTATATATGGTGTTATAAACTATGGCCAATTAATATCATGCCATGCTTGAGCAATCTTGACTGCTTTCTATATATCTTTCAAAATGCAAGTTCCATCTTGGCAATTTCCCTACCATTATCAACCACCTCCACAAGCATAACAATAATTAGTTAATCTATATCCACCATTTCAAATAATAATAATAATAATAATAATCAATGTGATGATGTTCATGATAATTAATGTACATGTTATTTTGTTTTATCTCCAATATATATTTGGATACTAATTTTCGAGTAGGTAGTGTATGCGAATAATGAGATTTTATTCATCAAGAATGACATTTCCCCATTTAGTTATGGGTCCCAAGTCATTCAACCATCACAACCTATAAATTTTCCCACACCACTTTAAACCTATATATCATAGGAATAATAATAATGAAAAAACATAAATATCTAAATTATTAGGCCAACTTCACCCCAAAGTTTATTAAAACTAAAGCCAAATTTAAAATATTTCCAATCCATTATTTTTATACAACTAAGATTTAGTTATAATAGATTTGTGTAAAAATTACATGAAACATAATACAAAGTATTAAAAAAATAGAGTCTTAAAAATAGGTAAATTCCTACTCTTTGCAGGATATTTCTTTAACATAACTAACAAAATATATTGTATGACAAAGTAAAAAAATTCTTTGCATACTTATTTTTATAAATAGGACACTCATTTTTGGTCTTTTATTTTTTGGCATATTTCATAAACATATCCTTGTGTCCATAGTCCTCATATAATGCTTGGGATACTTTAGGACTAAACACAACCCATGATTATAGAGGTTAAAAACACATCTTTATGGCCACTATCAATTACCAAATTCTAGCCTATCCTCTGACCCATTTATTCATACTAGAACTATGGGAATCATTTGTTGCTTATACAAATTTACTAATGCCCATTGATGAAATCTACATGAGATTTGAAAAATAGCCTTTTTAGTAACATCTATAAATGCAAAAAAAAAAAATCTAGACTAAAACATATTGAATTTGGGATATTAATAATTATTTATAAATGATAGAACAACATTATGAAGAATCTACAACATAAAGCATTAAGAAAAACAAAATTTTTGATGCAATCAGTTTAACATGGATCTCAATTAGACACATTAGCTTCAATTTTGTGTTATTAATGTGTTCAATGTTGTAAAATTTTACAAAGAGTAATCTACTTAATAGTAGTCTTAGATCATATTATAGAACCCTAGTTTTCACCTTATATCATCATGAAGACCTACAAACTTGTAGCAAACCTAATTACTAGGTATTATTGTGATAAAAAACTCTTAGTATCCTAGCATTATCATCATAGAATCTTATATATTCTTTCATACACTTGTATGAAGGTATTGAGATAATAGATACCTTATTTTATGTCTCTTGTAGATCTATAAGTTCTTTTAAACATTGTAAACTATGCATTTTATTCTTGTATCATCATGGTTTCTTGATGTAGACCTACTAGAAGGTATTAAGACTATATTCTCCTTTTGATACATCATATAAATCCTCTAAGAGGTCTGAAAACTAGTATCTAATTGATTTTTATTCAAAATATTCTTGATAACCCTTTATCATGCATTGATATAGTCAAGGAAACCTGTAGGTACTCTTGAATGATGGTTGAATAATATCATTAGGTGTTGGAAACTTTGTATTCTCCTTTGATCATCAACATTCTTATAAATTTTTTATGCTCAATCAAGAAAATATTTATGCTTAGAAACATACTTAAGACTCTTGCTCTAAGACCTCTCAAACCTCCAATACACTTTATTTTAGATCAATTTTATGTTGTGTTTGAATAGGTTTGTGGTCATGTTTTTGGACCTAAGATATCATGCTTCTAGGTATCCAACTTATTTATAACCCTATAGATAAGATTGTAAACTTGAAAACCTATCTCTTCATGATGTAGACTTAAAACTAGACTTTAGAATCTCTAGAACTTTTTTTTGATCTCACAAGTAACCTTGGACCTATAAATAGGTCTATAGGTGTGTTTTATATTAGGTATTGATACCTTAAAACCCTAATAGGAGATTGCACTCACCATGAAAATATTAGAAACACTATAACTTCATGATTTGATCATGGAATATTATCTTTTCTATATGTTGACTAGTCGTTAAATATTACAAGAAAAGGTGCATACATGTAGGAAGGTCTAAGGAGTTTTGATCATGTTTAGACCTGCCAACTCTTGCATCATCAAAACCCTAAAACATGTTACATACTTGTTCATTAGGTTTTAAGATGATGATAATCTTGTGCATATATTTTGAGTATTCAAGAAACCTTTTGAAACTCAGTTACAAACCTCTATTTATCTTTATATTAGTTAAAAGGTATAGGAAACCTATTATAGATATGTTAGGATCTTTAGATAATGATGAAAATCTTGTTTTATGCTACAAACCTATAACCCATCATGTTTCCTTTGTATTTTCTCTTGATTTAGTTATATTATTCTTGGAAAGATATTAACACCACCTATAGACTCATATTAAGGTTTTAATCATGCTTGGAAATATCTGAAACCTCGCAGACCTTGTAATAGTCCTATTTTAGCTTGTGAAAACTTCCTTTGATACCTAATAATTGAAGAAGCACCCTGTATACATGTTTATTAGAGGCTATTTAAGATCATATTTCTCTTAAAATCCTTTTTCTTCACATTACAAGATTAAAACCCTTTTTTGACCTTCAAGATCATGGAAACCTAGTCTTTCTTGCATGACAAACCTATAGAAATCTTGTATCATCCAAATAACCTTGGGAAACCCATAACATCATGATCATTGCTTAAGATCCTTGCTCATAGACCTAAAAGTAACTTAAATACTCTTTGATAAATGCCTATATGCATCAGAATATACTAATACCTTTGTTTTTATGCCTAGAAGAGGTCTGCAAGTTTGTTTTATGCTTTTCCAAACCTTCAAAGAACCAAGGTACACCACTATAGGTTTACAGTGCTAAAAATATTTTGAGACTATCTGTAGAGTGTTTTATGGATCCACATAATTTTTTCCTTCTTAATAAGGACCACTATAGGATGAACTAATGCCTACCATGACCACTCCCATACCTTTCATGTATCATGCATGAAGAAAACAAGTAAATAACATGACTAGTTTTCCTCTATAACCTTGCAACCTAATATTTTACTTGTTCATGGATTGTAAACCTTATTGTGCCTTATTGAAGCCTTATAACGTTTTATATAACCTTATTTTGACCTTTATAAATCCTAAAACCTGTCATGGATGGTCTTTTTGAACCATTTCAACCTTTATTTCATGCTCAAGCTCTTTGAAAGCTTCAACAGACTTCATAAGAACCTACAACTTCATATTTATTTATCATGAAAATTTTAAAAACATGATTGAGCTCTGTTAAATTGTGATTAATAAAGTTTTTAACTTTTTTTAACCTTCATTGAAAATATTGTGGGCTTTGAAACTTTGTTTCAAGTCTCCTTTGCTTGCCCAATATCTTGAAATGACCTTGTGGACTTCTACATAACTTTAGATCTAATTTTATCTTGAGAAACTTTGTTTCCTTAGTATTTAAACCAGAATGAAAGATTTTAATGCTTCGATCAATGTATCCCTACAGGAAAATCTTAATTGAATTTTTGTAAACTGTGGAAACTGATGCAAGAGAATCCTTCTAAGGGTGAACTAGTCTTATTTATTTATACAAGTTTTGGCTTGGTCAAGATGTTTAGTGGTTATATATCATGTTTAGGATGTTTTAAGGGATTTATGAGTCATAATGAACACTTTAAATCCTTATAAAAGTGTCAAAGTCTGTCTAGATTGGCTATAAATTGAAATTAGCATTTTCTCGCTAATTCTACAAATTTGAATTTTCAAATTTCTTGTCAAGTTTTGGAGTCCTAAATCCTATTTGAGAGAACTTAAATAAGGTGGTATTTTTTAGTTGGAATATAGTTGGGGTAAAATGGGTTAGTGTTACCTAATTACATAAATTAATCACATAATAAGTCATTTTGATAGGTGTGTTAGAAGTTAGGAAAGTTTGGTGTTTCTCAATGTTCTTGGAGGAGTCTAAGAACCGTTGGAGTAGTTATAGGTTGTATAAAACATGTAAGTTTTTTTTTTAAGATATATTTTTAATTTATTTAAAATTTATAAGAGCTAAAAATATAATTAATAAATAATATCACTTTAATTTGGAAGCATAATGACACAAACTTTATTTTTAACCTCTGTTCACTATTCAAGAAAACCTGAGTATGCATTTAGATGTAAGAAATTTTTTGTGGAATGGTGTTTGATATAAGTATATATGAATTGATAATATATGAGAAAATTTTCAAATAATAATAGAGAATAAGTTCTCATTTTAAAAGGAAAGGTTAAAAACTTTGTGTTTCCTCTATATTGTTCCAAATATGATTGAGAATGCATTTTATGTGAAGAAAGTCTAACTGAAACATTGATTTGACTGACTATATGAATTTTTAAGATTTATATTAATGCTCAAAATTTTATTTATATATTTATGTATTTTTTTCAACACCACTGTGTGAGGGACCCAATGTCAAACCTATAGGATACTATGTCTGCACACACAATCAGACCAAGAAGTTAACTTAATTATTGAATGCACGCATCAACATAGGAATAAAAGGCATGGAAAATGTGTATGGTAGTTATAATTTACCTAATAATATATAATAATATGATGAAACTTTATTGAAATATTATTGTAAAAATTAGGCCTTCGCAGGTTTGCATAGGCAGACTTAACCCTGAACTAGGGGTTCGAGATAAAAACTCAACTTACAGGTGTTTCCATAAATTAAAATTCATAAAAAATTTAATTTTATATAAATAAATTTATATTAATGTATCTATAATGTTTTTTACTAGTAAATTATGGATATGTATGGTTATGGACCACTATGTGTGTCATAGGGCCATGGAGTCCTAATTAAGCCTAGACAAAACCTTTAAAAGGATTGAAAAGGTGACTTATAAGTAGGGTTCAGATAATAAAATTAATATATGGATATAAATTAATATATGGTGTCATAAAATAGTCCTATATTCTCTATACCAAACTTCATTTGACCATATACTTCAAAAAGGTCAAAACAAAGTCTACAAGGAACCCTGTCAAAAGGGAAGAAGTAGTGTAAGTTAAGAAAGTTAAACTAAGAAATTGTGTAGGTTGATGAAGAAATAAAATAATAATTAAATTAACATGAGGAATATAATAAAAATCCCAAATAATAATGAAACCCTAAACCATGTAAAAAAGGCTACAAGGAAGCCTGTCAAAAGGGAAGAAGTAGTGTAAGTTGAGAAAGTTGAACTGAGTAGTTGTGTAGCTTGGTGAAGAGATCAAAAAATACTTTAATGAATATGAGGAAGATAATTATAGCCATAAATAAAAAATTAAACTCAAAATCATATATTAAACTCTTTTCTTATAAGCTTTGTCAAAGGAAGAACAAGTTGAAACAAGAGACAAGTGTGTGAGTTGTTTTTGTTTTCCTCTACACCAAAAACTATCTGTGAACCTAAAAATACTTATAAGTATCATGAAACCTTATTATTTTTATTTAAATATTCACATAAACATGGATATAAGACCTGAAATCACTTATTAATGAGTTAAAACCTTGGACACATGCTTCACACAAACCTATAACCTTGTTAGTAACCTTATTTATTATTACATCTTCAAAAAACTGATGGAATAATGTTAAATATTGTATTTTCAACCTCGTCAACCTTGTTTATTTCTCTTATACCCTTGATAGGTTATTTTAACCACTTAAAAACCTTGAAACCTAATATATTAGATTGATATATAGCTTATAAACTAGAAACTTGCATTTATTCATGTTTTAGAATTTTCAAGATTTGAAACTTTATTTTGACATTATTGGACTCCTCCTAATCTCTTAAATATTTATTTATCCTTGAAAAATACCTATAAGATTCTTTAAGACCTATAACTATGCTAAAAGGCTTTGTTTCCTCATAACACCCTCATAAAAACCTGCATTCAACATTATGGAAATAATATAGAATGCCTATATCTTCTTGAATGAGAGCTTAAAGAGGTGAAACATGCTTGAAGATTTTAATGAATGAACTTTTCCCACATTGGAAGATGAATAAGTCTTCAAAGAGGCAAAAATAATAGGGAAACACAAAGTCAAGGAAGTTTTGATCATGGTGTATGGATTTCAAAGAATTGTGATGGAGTTTTAGACCTTGAAAATAATAAATAAGTTCTTAAGGCAAGTGAAAAAATGAGAAAAATAAAACTTGTAAAACATTTTTAATTCTACCACTTGATGCATGTATATTCAACAACATCATTTCCTGTTAGTTCATAAGAACATAATTTTATCTATAAATCATCATATACAATATGATTAAGAGTTTATCATAAATTTGTGAGTTAATTTTTCCTTTGTACAAGCCATATTGAGATTAAACTATTCTGTAATTCTTTTCTTTTGTCAAGAATTAGCTTCTTTTATTGCAACAGCAATATTATAATTTTTTTCAGATTTTTTTTGTGTGAGTCTATAAAACATACATATATAGATCCACTAACTTATTTTAATCAATGGGTTAGATGGTACAAATCATCCACCATGTTGAGTATACCTATGATAAGTAGTACATGCTATCTAATGAGACTTTTCCATGCCTTGAGTATTCCAAATGCTCAAACTTCCATACACTTTATCAATCCATAACGTCTTTTGACATTGTTCTTTGGCATTAACTCATTGATAAGTTTAGGTCTTGGGTGTTTTATAATTTGTGGTTTCATTTATTGTGAAACTTTACAAGTTCGCTGTTAACAGAGTGTATATAAGTATTAGTGAGAATATAGATTAAAATCTTACCAAATATTGTCGATGTATCATGATATTTTGTGAGTAAGTAAAATAAAGAGATAATGTTTTAAAAATTTTGATAAAAAAATCTTTGAGTAATCATTTTTGACTCACCTGTCACCTTAATATACATCTAAGGAAAAAATGTAACACAATTATACCATTTTAGAGAGAGATTACTAAGTGTTTTTTCTATCTACGATTTGACAACTCAAGATAATGAAATCTAAATCAAGGTTTACACTATTTAATGTTCATTCTTTTTTTATATCATCAACTGATATATTTGTTGTTATATGAGTGGTTCATGGCTTCATACCACTTAGTATTGTTATATCATCACAATTGCTACCATCTAGTATTGTTATATCATCACAATTGCTACCACCTGGTAATGTTGAATTGAAATAGCTTCTATAACAGTTGCTCATTGAATATTTTCATTGATATTTTGACTGATGTTGAGTAGTCATGGAACCTAGTTCTATTCAAGAAACAATTGAGTTGAGGTCAATAAAATGCAATGATTTAACAATTATATTTGACATTTGTATATCAAAAATTCAGGATCTATAACTATTTGTAACTTTATGACAAAGCTTCCATAGTTATCCACAATCTCAATAATGAAATTTTAATTTCATAGTGTGACAATATAGTCACATCAAGGCTTCAAGTTCAAGCCCTCAAGTGACTATCATGTTTATTACAATCATACATAAATGAATGAAAACCATATCCAAGTTCGATACAATCATACACATATATTTGAAAATTAATATTGCTATTTACAACTTTACTTTGAACTTTGAAGTATGTACTCTCTTTTCAAGCATCAAATAAAATAATAACATAGCCAACACCTACAACATACAAAATATAATAGAAATAGTTATTTATTATTAGTTTTAAATTTTCATTATCTTTTTATTTTCAAATGTGAAATTTGAATCATAATAATTGAAATCTAATATCTAGATTATACTTCATCTTCTACTTCCTATGATTATCAATTATGTTTAAATTCTATTTTTTTTAAATATGGGGTTTATGTTTGTTTTTTAAGAATGGCATCAACATTTGTTCAATGACCGGCCATAATCCCAAGTCCACTAACCCTTCTTAGAAGCATTTTGAGTTGGTGGCAGAGGGAACCTATGTAATATGTAATTATTGTAGGATGACGATGAGTGGAGGTGTTTCTCACTTGAAATACTACATTGCATGATTTCTAGGGAATGATGTTACATTGTGCACAAAAAAAAAATTGAAAATCAAATGGATATAGTTATTTGCCTTGTAGCTTATGTAAATAAAAGAGATGAAAAAATATGAAAGTTGATGTACTTGCAATCCTAATGAATAAGAAGGTAGTGAGTGATGATTATGACATTGAAGCCTCTTCTATTACCCCAACTCTAAGAGGTTGGGGCAAGGATGAGGCTCATCAACTGAATATAATTTGGCCACTTTTTTTATTCGTCAAAGTAGCCTTGGGTCATAACCTTCGATCAAAGATATTGCTTAGAACCGATAACTACATAATGAAATAAGAATAAAATAGATTGATGAATTATCTTATTCACAATACATCTCAAACTAGATTTAATATTTTTTTGTATAGTTAAAGTCTGGATAAGGTGTGTAAATTGTCTATGCAAGCATTTTGATTGACCAAAAAAGAATTCGCTACCATGTGATTTGGGATTCATTGCTATATTAACTAATTATTAAATTCTATAATAGAAACAATAAAAAGAAGATAACACATCTAGGCTATTGGTACTTTTGATGGCACAAAGCCAGATACATCACATGTGACTTAGACACAAGGCAAAACATAGTAGATTGAAGGGAAAAAATACAAATAAAGAGGAAAGCACTTTGATAATATATGCCATAAGTGTGTTACAAATAAGTTAAAATAATAGATATAAAATACCAAAGGTGTCGTGCTTATGATAACACATCCATAAAATACTTTAATAACTTAACCAAGTGCACATTTTGGAAGTGATTCAACAAAATTATAATGTGTCTATAATGGTGTGGTCTGGTAGTAAGATGGAGTAGTTATAATAAATTTGAACCAGGTTAAAAAACCATGAACATGTCCTCCATGTTAAAAAAAATCTCTGTGTTAACATAGTTAAGTGGATGTAGCAAAGGAGTTGAGTTTAAATGAAACCAAGATTCGATCGATATAATGAAAATTATTATTATAATATAATATATATAACAGTAATCCTAAATTAAAGGGATGTTTTTACTAAGAGAAAGAAACACATGTAGATTTTTGTTTAACGAGGGGACATGTTTTGCCTAAGTGAATTCTTAATAATAATAAGAAAATAAGAAATATTGCCTAAACAAGGGTTTTTAGATGAGGATATTGTAAAGTAAGAATCAAATTGTTCTCAAATGTGCTATTGACTGCATTTCATCTCCTACATACCATTCTATGAATGGATTGACATTAGTAGGACCTCTCCACATCCTATCAAATCTAATGTGCATAGTAAAGCTACTTAATAAGAATAATAAAAACACCGTATAATTGTAACCTTTCAATGTCAATCTTTGTTTTCCTTGTATTTGTGTTAGCTTTTGTAGAAGATGTAAAATGTTTCAATGCCACCAAAATTTTTACTTTCTTACATTTAACAGTATTACAAATGGATCGAGCTTTATTTTTCTTGTATTTGTGTTGGTAACTTGAAAGCTGCTTTTGTATTGAATATAATTTATGAGGAATTTGTCAACGTCGCCACAACTGTTATTTTCCTACATTTAATGAATGCACATGATACATCTAAATATTTTTATTGTCCAAATTTATAAAAGAATAACAAAATCCCTCCACATTCCTTCCAATCTTCAAATCCTGATTAAATATTAAAATATTTGTTACAAATTGCATTATATTGTGAATTCTAATCTTGAAACCCTGAATAAAAATTAAAATATTTTCTAAAAGTTGGAGTCTATCATGAAATCCTAAAGAAGAGGGGATGGTAAGTGGGTAGGTGTACACCTAGGACCAACCAAGATTTTAACATAACTAGTCCCAACACAATTTTGTAAATAGGTAAGATAATAGCAAATGATTTGATGTTTCCGTTGTAGCTTTGCACATGAACCACCTAGATGACCCAAATGAAATCTCTTACTTTAGGGAGTCCCACATTGGTCCAACATAAAGAGTTTCCCCATACCACCATGGGATCCATTAAATCTACCAATTAGTACCCCAAGTTAACTAAATAACAACTATATTTGGCCCCAATCCAATGCAAAGAGTTAGCATTAGAATTGAGAAAAAAATCCATCTAGAAAGAATTGTAGACAAATTCTTACATTGCTCATCCATAATGGGAATATCAATCAATTTTTCCACTTCCAATAAATTCCATGCATAAAGTGCTACTCTAGATAGTCAATGACTTTAAACCCCAACATTTGAGAGAAATAAGCAAGCTTTGTCAAGGTCCATATATTCTACAATAAATAAGTGACCATTTCAAGAATATTACCATATTATAACTTGTCTACCATTTTTAACCAACCAAGAGATATGATCCAAGATCAAAGGCCTACATTTTATCAATAAATTCCAAAAATAAGATGTTTTAGGACTCCCAATAACCAAGACAATGCTCAAAGGATTGACTTCACCAAAATATGTGTTACTCAGAAGTCTACTCCATAGAGAGTCTAGGTTAGAGAGCATTCCCCAAACTAAAAATGGCTCCAAAAGCCAAATTTTGAAGGCTCAATTTTTTGACACCACCTCCACCCACCTTTTTAGGGAGATAGACCATTTCCCATTTAATGAAATTAATTTCCTACTTTTCCTCCACCACATGCCAAAAGAAATCTTTCATGATTTATTCAAACTCTAGATCACCTTGCTGGGAGGGTGAAACACTGATAAAAAATACATCAAGAGAGAATTTTAAAGAATTGATTTAATGAGAATTAAATGACCCACCAAAGTGAGTGACTTTCCATTCCACAAAGACAATATCACTTTGAAAAATCATATCAAACCATACCAAAGCAAAGCCTTACCAGTGGTAGTGGATAGTGGCACCTAACAGAGCATCCACCAAGATATTTGGATCAAATACAAGCGCTAGTTTATGAACAAAGGAAAAATAATTACATAGATTTGTTTAAAGAGTATGAAACCATAAAATGAGAAGTTGAACACATAAGAAAATTTTCCAACACACACTCAATATAGAGTATCTCACAAAGAGATGTACATATAAGAGAGTAATGTGTAACTCTTCCATGAATGATTAAAAAAGGTCTTAAATAGGCATGTAACTCCTTAGTCTAAAATGACCAATCAAAGAGTAACATCCTCTAGCCAATGATAATGAACAAGAATAACTCCTTATGTCCAAGTGCACCTAGGTAAACTAACTCAAGTGTAGAAGTAATCCAAGCATGTAGAAATAATCTAAATAAAAAAATAAAGGAAAATAAATATCCTACACTAACACCCCCATAAGCATAGCTTTGGTGGGTAGAATAAATGGGTCTAAAAAAAAGGCCTTATGAGGTATCCATGTACAAATCAACTCTCATAAAGTGGAGAAAAAGATAAAACATATAAGAAAAAAATGCCTCCCAAAAAGATAGAAAAACAAGAAGAGGGGGCTAAAAATCCCCACTAGAAGATACAACTACTTGTAACCACCTTGTATCATGTAAACAATCCCTTTGGAGTGATTGTGGATCAATAATAGATGTAGTGAAGAGTGGATCACCCTATAATAATGAATGTGTCCACTAAGTGCCTAATGGATTGCCAACCAAGGTGTGGTCCCTATACAAAGAAATATGTTCCTCATGCATATTATATCAGCCAACTACTCCATGCAATGATGGTGTATCTGAAGCAAAGGCAAAGAAAGAATGTGGAATGCCATATAACTATGTATAAGACTTCCCGATGTCCAACGAGTCCTAACTCAATGTACCTACTCCTTGTAAAGTTTGAAGTGGACCAAAAATAGGTGAATAAATAAATAACTCAATATCTAGAAGGTGACAAGGAGATGGTGGAGGTGTGTCCCCATCACTAATGTAGTCATCTCTATTAGATGAAGAGTCTTCAATATCATATATGAGCTTAGGCTAAAAAATGTCATCAAGTTTAGGTGATTCCAATGAAGAAGAATCTGAAAGAGATTTAGGGATAAAGTGTGAGAAGGTATATAGTTGAGTTTGATGATTAACCAATCTAACTACCAATATATTATCCTTGTGAAAACCCTCTAACATATACTGAATCTAGGGTGGATTCAAATCACATGCCCAGACCAAGGTGAGTAATCTAGTAAACTAATAAAATATTAGTTGAAAGTGAGTGAATACTTAGAACTTTATTAAATGTTTTTCCACTCACTTCAATAAACCCTTTGTCAAAAACCTATGTAGAAGTATTTTCACCTAAATAAATAGTGGACATGTCACATGGTCCCATAGAAGTGAACTCAATCTATGAAAAATCCATGTGATGTGATGTAGCAGAGTCAATTACCCATCTAGGAGTCAAAGGTACAAATGTAACTAGGGCCTTACCTTTCACTTTCTTCTCACCTTTTTCTTTTACATTTTTTTAACATTATCATTTGCCTTGGAGGATTCTTAGGTTGATGAAGATGGTTTGATAGACTCATTAACCCTTATATTGTTCTCCTTGAGAATTTTTTTTAGGTGATCTATTTGTTTATTCAAACATTTACTTTCATCATGCTTGTTTGTGCAATACCCACACTTGATACTCTCTTTCTTAGGCTTAACACTATAAAAGGAGGTATCAATGGCTGATTTTGGGGTGAGAGGTTTTATATCCTTTTCTTGATCCTTTTTATTATGTTTCTTCTCCTTATTATTTGAACCTTTCTCTTTCCCATTCCTAAAAAATAGGGCTTGACGTGTTCAAGACTTCATTGTGCCCATCTGTATCAACT
The DNA here is from genome assembly GCA_037957365.1 of Torreya grandis. Lineage (NCBI taxonomy): Eukaryota > Viridiplantae > Streptophyta > Pinopsida > Cupressales > Taxaceae > Torreya > Torreya grandis. Next base: position 128,827 of record JARHVA010009984.1, read on the forward strand.
TATCATGATCCCAAGTCAAGTAAGCAATAAAGGTATCTACAAAAGGCATCTTCCATGTGGTTCCAAGAGAAATTTTTGTGGAATAGAAAGTGAAAATAAACACATATTAATCTTTACCCAATTTAGAAAGAATTGATAAAATAAGTTGATCATCTTTCTTATCTATACCACATTATTTTAAATGCAACCTTAGACATTTAAACATAGTAAATAAATCATGTAGTGTGTCAAATTCACCTAGGCTTAAACTGATGAGCTCATTCCTCAGTTCATAACTTCTCATCATGTATCTTCCTAAAGAGTTTTTCCTATGTGGTCCATACTTCATTAGATGTTTTAGAAGATTCAATGTGAAAACTTAGTTTAGGGGAAATATACAAACTAAGACAACCATGTGCTTGATCACATCTATTAAACCATTTATTTTTGTATACATCTACTAAATGTTGAGTTTCCTCATTCATAGTTATTATATAGAATCCTTGTTTTCTTAGAGCAAGTCACCCACTATTTTTCCATTCATGATAACTAAATGCAGTAAGAAGTGGAAATGACCCTCAATCCATGATGTAAGAAAATAAATTGTAGAACTGAATGTGAAAAAATAAGAAAACATACCACAACACACACATCCCTTTGAATCAATATATTATGAACCCCCTAGTTTGTAACTTTATAATTATAATGTGTTTTACAAAATAAAATGTTCCAATGGAACAAACACATAAAATCATACTCTTTTGAAGAAAATGACACTCAATGTTGAGAAACTGATCAAAATTTACAAGGAAACTTAATTTTTCATCTTGAAATGGTATATTTTAAAATGCAAATAAATCAAATGCTCTTTACTAAAAAGTATAGCTTACCTAGCCTTGTATACAGGTGTTGGAATTAGAATTGAACCCCTAACCTTTCCAAACTAGTTTTAAGTCTTAACCACTCCATCTACACACCAAAGTACAACTAAATAGTTATTTAAATAATAATAATAATAATAATAATAATAATAATAATAATAATTTTTTTAAAAAAATGGTTTTTTTGAAGTTTTTAGGGCACAAATGTTTTAATTTTTACTTAGCTTTGAAATGAAGGAGTTTAGGCATCTATGTTAGCATTGAGAATGCAAGCTAAAGATGAAATTAAGATGTCATTATTAGGCCAAGAACAACTCAAAAGTGTCATTAGCAGGTTTGGGAGGAGCTTAAAACTTCCATTAATAGTCTATGAGGAGCTTTATAATGTGATCATTAGGTGTTTTAAATGTAGATATACATATTAAAATGTAGAGATGCTCCATGTTTGGAATATTGTGACCAGATGCAACTTGTACACCTTAGGTGAAAGCCTCTTTAGAGAGAGGAGTGACTATGGGGGTTTGCAATCTACCTAAGGTGGCATTGCTCAAAATAAAAAGCTTTAGTGAATAGAAATGGCATAAAATTAGGTCCTTCAAAAGATATTTGATTAATGTTGGCTCGATCTTCTCAAGGGACAAACCTTCCCCTATCATAGGTTAGATGATAAGGAACCTTGTATACAACATGTTTAAATTAAGCTTGGTGCCCTAGATGTGAGTTAAATCTATTTATTACTACAAAAAAGGCCCTATTATCCCTTCATCATCCAAATAAGTTATTATATATAAAAATAATTGAGAAGTCTATCAGTAGAATAAAAATTCTTGAGTCTTCTATTTTGAAAATAGTATGCAAAAAAAAATGTAGCTTAAAAAACTTCCAAGTGTGTTGAACTAGTAGAGATGGGAATAATATCAAGACTCAAGATTTTTAAAAAACTCACATCAAATAAAACTAGACAAGCATAAACTAGATTTCATCTATGATACCATGATAGAGCATCCACCAATATATCTTGATCAAATTCAAGGACTAGTTTTTGAATGAAGGATAATAAATTGAATATATTTTCTAAAAGAGTATGAAACAATAAAAAGAGAAGATAGTTAAACACAAGCAAATTATCCAACACACTTTCAATATAGAATATCTCACAAAGATATGTACAAATAGGATATTAAAGTGTAACTCTTCCATGGATGATCATAAAAGGTCTAGAATAGACATGAAACACCTAAGTCTAAATGACCAATCAAAAAGTAACATCCACTGGCATTAATGATAATGAACAAGAGTAACATCTCTATGTCCAATTACACCTAACCAAGCTAACTCAATTGTAAGATTAATCCATGTGTGTAATAATAATAAAAATAGCAAAATACAAAGAAAATAAATATCGTACACTAATAGCACCCCCAAATAACTAATTGATAACTTACTAATTTTAAATCCCATAATATTGGTAATGGCCCATTGGGGCTGAGGGTTGCAATTGATGAAGAAAATCATAGATTTCCAATCATTTACAATTTAGCCCGAAGCTTCATCATGATTAAGAAGAATGATTTTGAAAGAGATAGATTCTTAAACCAAATCATGACAAAAAATAAAATTATCATCAAAAAACTTCTAATGAGTGAGGCTTTCCAAATTATCTACCACCTTGATACCATGAAGGTCCGCAAAATGTATTGCCCACTAAATATGCTTACACAAAGATTCAACCATTATAATAAACATAAAATGAGATAGTGGATACCCATTATAGATGAATCGTGTATCTTTAAATTACCCAATTGGAATGTCATTGACAAAATTAGATAATTTGGCCTCAAAAATGTAGCTTAAAACCTAGCCACACCAATTTTTACAAAAGATGGGTTTCTCCAAAATCTTGACTAGGAAAAGCCAATTCACTCTATCATATGATTTTATAATATCTAACTTTATAAGCATACTTTTCAAGTTATTTTAGGAGATAAAGTGAAAAATTTCATGAGCTATAATGATTCCCTCATAAATTTTTCTTCTTGGGACAAAGCCCTCTTATTACCTAGAAATCAACTAATATAGTAATGTTTTTAGATGAGCAACCATTACTTTGGATATGATTTTGTATATTTTATTAGAAATATAAATAAATTTTAAATCCCAAAAATTCACTTGAGTTTCACCTTTAGGGATAAGATAAATGATATTGTAGATCAGATATATAGCCACTTTTCTTCTATTGTGAGATTCTTCTACTAGGTATGTATTCCATTCCAACAATGTCCCAAAAATCCTAGAAGAAAGTAATTGGGAAATCATATAACCCAAGAACCTTATCATTTTTTCATCAAGAAAAAATTCTATAACATCATCAATAGAGAATAAATTCATAATAAATTGGTTATGACGATCCTTCACAAGCCATAAGATGTATTCCAAGTTGTTGAATTGAGAAGAAAACAACAAGGCCTCAGAGGTAACTAGGATATTGTTGTATAAATTAACATATTACTTGTTTATTATTGATTTTATTAAAAAATTATGGCCCTCCATAAAATTTATTTTAGATATGTGAGTGAGATTCCTTTTTACCTTGGTTGAGATATGAAAGAACGTAGTGTTCTTTTCCCCTTTTGTAAGTCACCCTTCTCTAGATTTCTACCTCCAATGCATCTCCTCTCTAATATGAAACTCATAAATCTCCTCCATCAAGTAATTTTCATAGGGATAGGCCTCTACATGCATTACCACATTGAGAATAATCTCATTGAGGACCACCAATTTTTCTTCCACCCAGATAATTTTTTGGAAAATGTTTTTAAAATAATCTTTATTTCACTACATAAGGCAACACTCTATGTGATGATGTTTATTAGCCATTGTAAACATATTGGAGTCCAAAAATAATTGAATATTAACCCAAAAATCCTAAATTAAGTTGTGGAGAGATGAATATATTAACCACAGTAGCTTAAACTTGAGAGGGCACTTAGCAGGATCAAAATCAACTGAGACTTGTAGCTCAATTGGTGCATGGTCTAACCTAGAAATTGGGAGGACAAATATTTTTGCCACCTATTTTTTGTTAATCAAATTTGATATGATATTAATTTGATCCAACCTTTATACAATATTACTAAAACCAAATCTTTTATTGGTTCATGAAAAAATCTCGTTCTTTAGCTCAATGTCTAGAACACAATTTTTGAATACAAAGTTTGCAAAATCATATAGAGATTAATATTACACTAAATTCCACACCTCTTATTTGAATTGGATACTATGGCATTAAAATATACAATAATAAATATCTCACCATGGAATTGAGCTAAGATCATAGAAAATACATTCCATATTTAGTTTTTAAGAGCAACAAAGTTTGGACCATAAACATTGAGTAGGAGAAAAATTAGATCAAAATTGAATTCAGAGATCCAACATAGTTGCCAGTTTGACTTAGATCTCATAAATTCCATTTGAATAATAAAATGGGACCAAATCACTACTAACCCACCAAAATCATATGTGGATTCAACAAAATGACCTTTTCACATGTTTTATATCTTATTCATGGGATAATTTACTTCCATCCTATCCAATTTTGTCTCTTGAAGTAACAAAAGTTCTAAAGAGGAAGACAACAAAATATGATTTCCTAAGAGTCTTTTGTTAGGTTCATTCATCCCCTAGCATTATAGGAAATTGTCTTCACAACTGTAGAGAGGAGAATTACACACCCCACTTTCTATGAACAAATAAACTAGGCAAAGTATTTTTCTTAGCCATTGATACTTACCCTATTACATGGTGCATCATCGATTTACAACCATGTTTGACTGGTAGGCCCAAATTTGTTTAAATGATGTTACACTTCATTTGGGAAATGGAAAGAAAATATTTTGAATTCAACTCTTCCTATGAATCACTATCATCCTTCGATAAGGAATATCACCCCCAATTAGTGGCTACCCAACTGATCCACTTCAGTTGTAGTGAGTGGACCCTACTAAGAGTCCACCAAAGAATATGATTGGAGTAAATATTTAATCATTTGAGTGAAATGGGATATGATAACACCCTTATCTAGCTTACACCAATAGAGCTTTAGTTCCTCCTAATTTTAGGAGCTAAAGCCTAGGGAATATAACCTTCAAATGATCTTCAAATAAATTCACCTATTTATAATATCAAAGGACTTATAAAGTGGCCCATGATTATCCTTATAGGATTGGATGAAAGTAGAGGAACGCTTGGAGGCTGGGTCTAGAGGAAAAAAATTAGTCTACCCTTACTTCCAAAAATTAAAGCATCATAACATAAGATTTTCTAAGTTAAATGATTATGAATAAACTCTCCCTTGAGAATTGATTAAAATAATTTCAATAAATTCATTATAAAGATATATGAATACATATATTATTGCATAAGAAGCCAAAATACATTCTTGACTTTTGTGATCATGCTAGATAAAATCCCACAATAAGCCTCCTAGTGCCTTAAGATAATTAGGAACCCAATATTCCATTGGAAACCCATAAAATTTGATCAAGATAGGAATTTAACCCATGTTTTCTCAATATAAATAGAAGTTTGGATTCCAATTTTGAATCCAAAGTCCCACTCTATCTAAATAAAACAAAGATTTATCCAAAATTCCCACTCAATCTAAATCCTAGAAATGTTTATCTAAAATTTCTTACTTCTTTAAAGCATCTAGGAATATGGAAATAAAAAACCCTTTCGGGAGGAATTTGAGTGAGATGTCATTGCTTTAAGATTTAGACAACTAGGTTTTTATTGCATTGATTTCCCACTATTTCCCTATAAATGTACCTATGAGTGCTCTATTCTCTAAATCATAAATGCTCTGGTCAAAACCCTTAGCCTTCCAAAATAGTTTTTTTATACCTCAAAAATAATAATATCCTAGGTAAGACTAGGAGCTAAAACAACCCTTGATGTTTGTGAAACAAATGGTCTAAAAGGCTACAATCCACCAATAAAGATCCCCTCCCCAAAGGAATCTTGTTCATTCTTGTTGACACATCCCTTTGAGTAAAAAAAACCCATGGAAAATAGAGTCCCAACCTAAGCCATTTATACCTTATATTACTTAACCAGTCCCTCTATGGCATCTATAAGCTATCATTCCCTAGAATGTTGATCCTACTCCTCTTCTACATACTTCATCCTCTCCTTATTATCTAGCCATTACATCACCTTTCTAATTTATTCATTGACCCTACACTGAAACTCCTTGTTTGAGAGATACACAGTTTAAAATTAGGGTTTGGGCATCCCACTGCTTCTTTCCTTGTGCTTGCACCATCCACTCAAAAGTTTGGTTTTTTAATATCTTATTTTAATTTATTAATTAATATTGATTTTAAACTAAATATTATTACATGGTGACATTCTTAGTATTTTTTTCTACAATTACTATATTGAGCCATATTATATTAATCATGCATCTTACATTTTTATTCACATATATTAAAATTAGTGAATATATTAATCAATTTTATATACCTAAAATATAAGGTAAGAACATTAATATTGATATTTATTAAAAAATATAATATATATATATATATACTAGTTAGATGACAATATAAAAAATTATTATTAATTCATTTTAAAAATATTATTAGTAGTAAGTAATTAGATTTTGAAATGGCCCATGCATTTATACAATGGAGAAAAAGCTAAAACAAATAAATCACAATGAAGATCCTCTAAAATTAGAAAATGAAACATGTTACAAAAAATCTATGAAAATGTTGCAGCCTTATAAAAGAACACAAATGAAACTAAAACAAGGTATAACCCTCCCATAAAATTTTATTTTTGAGATCTACGAGCCATATTTAATGGTTATAAGTCATTATTACCTCTTCCTTTCCTTTTTCTACTCACAACCATCCATTCATCACCTTCCCCTAAATTTGGAAAAATGTAGATGGAGAGTTTAAGAGCATCACCTAATTTAAGGTTCAACAATTAAACCTTGGTTGATAAACCTTCACCCTCTATATTGGCTGGTTGAATGTTATTTAATGGAAATTGAGCCATCAAATCCTCAATATAAATAATTATATCATTGATATTTTTTGAAATAAATCTAGCCTTTGATAAGACTCTATTATCTTTAGTCAAAGAATCCAACCAATTTATATTTTTCTGAACTAGATCCAAAAACATCCATCTACATTTCAAGAATTGACTCATATTACTTCATCTATTTATAAGCCTATATATATACATATATATATATATATATACATATATATATATATATATACATATATATATATGTATATATATATGTATATATATATATATATATATATATATATATATACATATATATATATACATACATATATATATATATATATACATACATATATATATATATACATATATATATATATACATATATATATATATATATATACATATATATATATATATATACACATACATATATATATATATACATATATATATATATATATATACATATACATATATATATATATATATATATATATATATATATATACATATATATATATATATATATATACATACATATATATATATATATATATACATACATATATACATATATATACATACATATATACATACATATATATATATATATACACACATATATATATATATATACATATATATATACATACATACATATATATATATATATATATATATATATATATATATATATATATATATATATATATATATATATATATATATATATATATAATTCATAAAAACACACCATATTTAGGTGGATAAGAATAAAGGTCCATTAACCTCTTCAATCAATTAGGTTAGTCCATCAAGGTGTAACTCATCCTAACACTTCTTTTTTTATTCTCCCAAATGACTATTATGCATAAGAAATATGGTTCTTGGACAAAATGTATTTTTTATACACATAAAATGGTCATATATTACCTACCATGATAATTATTGAGACATTCCAAACCACGTGACTTTCCATAAACACGTGATTGTTATTTGCCTTTCATCTAAGCCATTTATCTATATGTAGGCTATAACTTGTTAGAGGTAAAATCACTGAGGGGGGAGGGTGAATTAGTGAGCCCAAATAATAAAAATTAAATTTCAATACTTTTATGTTATTTAAACAATTACCACAATAATTCATGAAGCATACATAACATTCATATCAACAAGCAAGAGAGACAATGTAATATCAAGAATATAACACATGACATATGTGGGAAACCCTCTTGGGGGAAAAAACCCACTAGAACCTAAAAATTTAATACTATAATATAATAACAAGAACCAATTTATACTAGTTGGAATTGATCAAGGAACTATAATCCCTTAGTTTAGTGAGACACCAATCGCACTAGGTGTTATCACACCTGTCTAGCTGAGCTACAACAATAACTAGACTTTTAGCAAGTTTCACCTTGCAATGAGGATGCAACCCCATTAGATGTTAATACACCACAACAATACATATGAATAAATCCACATTTTAACTGATGTTTACAACAACTAATGATGGACCTTTGCTTATGACTCTTCTCATTTGCTCATACTCAAACTACAAAAGTACTATTCTACTAACAAAATTATGACCTAAAGTTCATAAAAATAGTCATGAATATATTCTACCCTTAAACTAATATAATAATCACAATCTCTCTCCTCTAATTTCCTTCACTCTCTAACTCTTTGCCTTAATTCTCACACCTCCCTCTATCAAGCCTCTAGAAACTAACACATTTGGTTTCACTATATATAAAGCATTCATGAATTAACAAGTTTAAAAAAATTTCATGTCAGCCACAACACATACCTTCACCCTTAAGGAATATATCAAATCAAGATATCGCTTAATTACATCCACATTGATCAACCATAGCATCTATGGGTCACCCTTAATCAACTACACCTTTTAATTAGGCACTTATAGCTCTTATAGGTCTCATGGAGACCTATTCACCGATTTATCACTTCATCAAACAAAAAAATAACATAAGAATACTTTAAAATACATGGGTCCACTCCTTATATCCCTTTTGACATCCTCAAATGATCACAATCATATTTTTTCACCTCTGTGCATGCTCAAACAACTCAAACATTGACCTAGTGCACAAGAACACCATGAATGAATACACAATCAATTTCTTAAGCATTATTCATACTCAAGATAGAGTGATCACACCTCAAAAATAAAAATATAACATCCTAATGGATTATAAAACACTCTCTAATATCCAATTCAACATGAAACATCAAAACATCATCAACACAAGCTTGAACATCCTTCTCAGGTCAGTTGTAAAACATAAATGAACACAGTTAAATTTAAAGATTAATATATTTAATTGTATACTATTTAAAATATTCAAATATATATTTATAGATTCATCTTATATTCATATACATCTTTTATTTTTACACCATGAGCAAATTCTATCTAGATCAAAAGATATGCCCCAAAAACTAGACACTGGGCTTTCCCTTTATAAAATTCAAATATTCAAATGCCAACGGTCACAGTTAAACTTTGAACATGATGCTCACATCTTGTACCCTCATTGATTTACATTAATAAAAAAATATAAATATTATTTTAAATATATTGACCTTTAAAATCATTAAATGATTGTCACTTTGACCACTTTGACTCCACTTGTGCCATTAGATTAATATGTATGAACCTCCACTCACTGTTAGATCCTTATCCTTTACGTTTGCTCAGTTGTTAAACATCAAGTATTTATTTCCATCTTTATACTTCCTAAAATCTTGGGGAAAATTTTCTCCATTGATCTCTTTGAGAGTTTTTCAAACTTTACCTTGTGCAAATTTGACTAAGTATGGGAACCCTTTCAATTTGTGTGTAAGGTCAACTTTGCTCCTCCATATCATTTTCTTCGCTCAAGCGCATGTTCTCAATATTGGACCATATGTTCTCCTCACATAAGAGAATCTAACCATTTAAAAAAATTCTCTTGAAACCTTAACATTTATTATATATAACTCCATTAAAATGCTTCCTCATATTTATCTGTCGTAGAACCAACTATGTCAAAACCTCCCTGAAAGGCCAACTTGCTCATGCATAACTTTTGGTGTACTTCAGTGTTTATCCTATAATTTATCACAAATAAACTATGATAAAAACTAAACAAACCCATATGATCACATTATCTTTAAACATCCACATTTGTGAGATATTCCACCATAAAAATGCCTACTCAACTTTTCTTGTCATATGCAAATTTGGCCAAGTATGGAAAAAACACAGTCAAACTGCCTAGGAGCCCAACTTTGCACATGAATCTATTTTGACAAACTTTATTGCATGACCTAATATTTAACAAATAATAGCTAAGCATAATTATAAACAAACCCATGTGACCATTTCCTCATTAAACCTCTATGCATGCAAATCCTAACCTCTTCAACATGTTTACTCAAATTTGCTTTCCATATTGTAAATATGACTAATTATGAGAAAACACTATCAAAATGCCTGAGATCTCAAATTTTCACCCACGTATATTTAAATGCACTTCATTGCATGAATTTATATTTAGTGCATAATATCTTAGAACAAATGTGATCAAAACCATATGACCAACTCTTCTTTACTCATCCACACATGGCAATGGTGATGTCATCAAACTGTCTACTTAGAATTTTTTCTATTGGACCCAAAATGTCTATATGAGAACATGATGAACTGGGTGAATTCCACTCATGTACACATGATCTCCAATCATCCTTGACCACTAAAAAGACCCCTTTCACATGCTCAATACCTTAGATGCATCCCTAAACATCTCAAACCATGCCAAAACTGAAGATCAACCAAGCATCCTTCAAGCACACTAGGATAAAAATAGTGCACACTTTGTCATTTTTACTTAGGCAATCAAATAACTTCATCCAATCACCATGACACTTCCATGAAATCACCATGAAATCATTTACAACTCTCCAACAAACCTTTTATTTATCATTATCATTACACACATTTTCAATCTCAAAAGCTAAAGTTATCTAAAATCACCATCATATTGTCTCTAAATATAAACTCATGTTCTTGACCTTTATTGACAAGATCAACCTAGGTCAGCATGGCCACTGTGCATCATTGTCCACTTAGGTTGGTCACATCATGTGCCAAATAAAAACTAGTTTAGAATTTTGAAATTAATATTTTGGGTCTTTCTGTACGTTTCTTAAGGTCAGATATATTAAATTGTTAATTTTTTTCCTATAGATATATGTCAAGGGTCATTAATTTCCCCACTTTATATTCACTTAGTATAATTATATACACCTATGCACATTAAGAATATATGTAATATTCTACCCAAATTCTACATTATTAGTAAGGAGCAATCATAAGCCAAGTTAAGAACCCTCTAAATCAAGTCAAGGCTATTATGTTCAAGTATTAAATCCATATTATAATTTCATATGCATAGTTAAAGGAGAATAATCACACATTTTCTCTATATGGGAGAACTATATGGGTTTGATTTTATTCCTTGAATTATTGAATATGTAAGTAGTGGTTAATCATCAAGGGAGTGATTGAGGTCAATTTAACCCATTACACTCCCCTATTTTTCTTGTAGGTTTTCAAGTTATCAAAGTGTCATAAGTGTTTTAGAGACAAGAGAAGATAAATAGTTATTTTTGCACAACCAAAACCCTACATGTGATATATGATATTTATTATCATTCATAGGTACAACAATCAAGTTATTAGTTTGAATACACAATAAAACTAGACAAGTCCACGATCTATGAACTTGGGCACACTACACCGTTATTTGCCTACTGCACTCCTATCTAGATTCATTTTATTATTCTATCTTTGAGATATCACTTCTACAATTATGATTATTTTTTTATTTCCTATTTTTCATCTATAAAAGTCAATTGGGACAAGTCTACACTCAACATACTGGAGCATACTACATCATCATCCATTTACAATGGACATGTATAGATTCTATATTTTTCCTAATTATGATACTAAGCCTACACAATCATCTCTTATTATTACTTTCATAGTCAAATAGTCAAAAAGTATTAGTGTACGAGCTAAGTATTTTTCCTCTTAGTAATTTTCTAAAATAACAAATTTCTATATTTAGTAATTTGTCAAAATAAGAATAGTTGAATATTATACATCTTTAGCATTATGATATTTCTAGTTATATAACTAGATAAATAACAAAACTTATTAACACATTAGTATTATATCAAAAATGGAGAAAAACACATTGTTTAACTTGAAACTTTGTTTTAGAGATTCTAATTTATGATTTCATTTCTTTCATTTTCTTTTTTTCCTATAAATTATGTTTGGGTAGTTATAGAAATCATAGGAGGTATCATTTTGGGAAAATTAGTTATCATTTATTACTAACATCATGGTATGAGGGGTATTTCCCTATTAACAAACCGTTATAAAAACACTATTTATAGATTTTAGTTTCCACATACCTCATGGTATATCATAAATGCCTAGGATTTATTTTCCATCTATAGGAAACATTTGACCATTTTTTATTTTAGTGCACTAGTAAGCAGTTAACCCTAGGAAATTATTGGCTATGAGAATAGTGGAATCCTTTGTAGTTAGTGTATTCATTTTCCATATTCACTATTTTTTACTAGGATCAATATATCTGAGAGCCTACAAATCAAACACATCCTTGACTAGTTACACCCTCTTTCCTCATTGAATTTTTTTCAAAGTCAACACCCCACTTACAATGATTACATCTAGTCCATATCTTTTGAATTTCAATATTTCATGTTATCTTACTTTCCAAGTTGTTATTCATTATCTATATGGAATAATTAAATCCAACAAACAAATAAGGATAAAAGCATTAATGTATAATCTCAAGCCTTCCAAAATTATTATTGTTGTAATATCTAATATAAGCTCTTATTTATCACTAATATGATTAAAAGGCCATTAATGAATCATTTTATTCCACCATCTCCTAGACCTAAAGGATACCTCAATCTACATCATGTTCCTATTATTCATCCAAGGCTTAAATTAGACTCTAGTGTCCATGTTATCAACACCTGATGAGGGAAGATACCTCATCCAACAAGGTAAAATTAAGGTGATCAACATGTTCCTCCTTAACCCCCACCACCTCCCACAAGGAAAGAAAATAAATCTAATGGTTTTGACATCCTTGATAAATTCATAGATACTCCTAATAAAATTTATATTTTGGAGCTATTAAAAATAAAATAGTTTAAAAATATATCTTATAATATACTTTCTATGATGCAACTCTTCCTCGTGATACATATACAAAATCATATGATTCTATAATGAATAAACTTGAGTATTTCAACTAGGACATCTCATTCAATAATGAAGAGCTACATCTTAAAAACATTATAAAATAAGATTTTCCACTATTTATTCAAGGTTAAATACATGAAAAGGTAATCAAGCATGTTTTTGTAGACAATGGTTTATGAGTGAAAATGTGTAGCTATATTGTCTAAAAATAATTAGATATCTATATAAATATCATTTAAATATAATAATAAAATATTAGGGGTTTTGAATACACCCCTCATCAAACACTCATAGATAATACATTAAATTTAATAGTAGGACATAAGATACTACTAGTGCTTTTAAGTTAATGACAAACCAATTACACTAAAACTTACTTTTGGGTAGACCTTGGATTAGTGCCATGGATGTTGTACCTTATACATTTCATATATACATCAAATTTATAGATGAGGGATAGGAATAGACTTTTCTAGTAGATGATTCACTATTATTATATGTTAAAATGACTCAATTATAACTTAAAAATAATTATATTATAACACTTACACAACCTATCACACTTGGTCAAATACAAACATATGAGATAAATGATTCAAGTATAGACCATGATAAAGCACCAATCTTAATAATTCAATAAGACACACATAAATTATTACCATTTACCATTCAAAAAGAGAATAAAAGCATGTATCCTTCTTATGCCTAGTTTTAAATATCTTAATTGCATAATTATAGATTGGTATGATAATGTAGTGATATAAAATGTCCAAATTGGTAGTTTTAGTGTGGCTTATGACAACCCATCCTTAGGTCCTTCTTGCATGCTCTTGTAACCCTTCTAAACACCTTTTTGCTCATTATTAGTCATCTAGAACCTTCTGAACCTTGATTCCACATTAGCTAGACAATATTACCTATGCTAATCATGTTACTCCAGGTCCTGAGCTTGTAGGATACAAGTGCCAAACTTGGAATATAATACTAGGCACCAAAGTGTTTCATTTTTTGTGCTCCTATCCTTTTACACTTTGAGCTCTAATGGTCATTTTCAGTTGGTCCTTATCCTTAATTAGGTTAGCTTAGTGTGAAGATATATGATCCATGACCAATAGCTCCCTATAAAAGTCCACTCAAATCTCATTTACAAATGAGGTGACTAAACTTACAAAGCAAGCAAGAATAAAAACAAAGCACTAAGGCAAACTTCCCTATTCTCTGCACACAATCACCTAACATAGTTGTAAGCATACTCCAATTCTCATACCAATCCCTAGCCACCTCAAACACTATCAAATTGACATTTGCATCTGCATTAAACTATTACACAAAGCATGTTAGGTTAGAGAACTACATATGGCTTGATCCCTCTTCAAAGTATTAGTATGTAGGAAACGTGTCCACACAAGGGGTGTGGATTGTATGTGCAGTACATCTTAAACACTAAATCCCACTTCTTTCTCAAGTGGCTCAAATATCATTTTATTAATAATAGTGGAAGGTTAGGGTTTGAATGCAAAATCAACTCTATAGTGAGTTCTATCAACAACCAATTTTGATTTTTCATAGGCACACTCACACAAGCACAATGCAACTACCCAAAAAATTTAGGCCTCTGCGATCAATTTGGACAATAGTGGTAGGAATAGACAATAGCACCGAATACCAAAGCATCCACTTTTTGGTGCTCTTATCTTTTTGTTGAAAAAAATCTAGATTCAGGTTTATGACACCTTCTTAGTCCTATAGAGCCATTTTTAGACTATGTATCAGTTTTCTCAGTCTATTTCTAACTAAGTTATATTTCTTCCCATTTATTTCTATTTTTAGAAAGGTGAAAAAGAAAAACAATAATACAAATCATTATTGTAATTAAAGTTATATTCTATACTAATTTATTAATCTAGGCCATTAACTAAAATAAGAATAAAACTCCATTATTCCTAAAATAGTTAAATCATTTGGTGAACTTGACTTACTTTGTTTATGCACAAGAACCCTAGAAACCCTAAGGAAAATTCTTTACTAATTTTAGTAGTATTTTTTTGATTTTTTCTTGCATATATAAATCAAAATTTTGCATTTAAATTTTAAAATTTACCATAGTAATTTTAAAAATTATTTCTTTCAAACCCTAGTTGCCTATACTAGGTCCCAATATTTTCAAGCCCTAGCCTAGGGTTTCAAAATTTAAATTCTATTTTTTTGCAAATTGAGTTGAATATTCCAATTTTATTAATCATTATTTACTAATGCAATGTTTTCTAGTTTCTCTTGCATGATTGTTTCCTTTCATTTGACATGAAATCAAAAATGACATAAATATATATGTATAAGTTATTTTAAGACCAATTCAAATATATGTCATATTTCATTACTTATTTAAACATGCTATCTCTCTATTATGTGTAATTAAATTAAGAATAACAACCTTACATACTTAGATAATCCATTAAATACACTAACAACCACCTGTCAAGTTTCAATGTCATATCTCAGGTACAAGAAAGAATTTCCTTTTCCTCCTCTCCCCTAAGAGGGTAATAGATACTTTACCTCTAACTAGTTCCATGTTATCACCCCTTCAAAAGGTGAGGTAGCCTATACTATTTCTAATTATTCATACACTTCAGCTATAACTTCTTCAAATTCTCTTCAAAATATGTTCTTACATGTTCAATCAAAAACAACTAGGGTTTACACTTGTGAGAATTTAAGGGATCAAATCACTAGTATGAGCAAGTTAATTTTAGATTTAAAAACATAGAATAAACTATTACATGAAAAGATCAAAACATTAAAAAATCATATTATAATAAAAAATCCTCAAAGGCACCCTAGTGCCAATCATGTATATGCACCTTCACCTAGTCAATTGATTGCAAGCAATGTTAAATATCAAAACAAGAAATCACAACAAAGTAACTCTACAACTAGCGATTCAAAAATAATTCAAAGATAAAATAAGATTTCAAGTGAGGTACTAAGGGAAATGATTAAATATAAATTGATCAAACTACCTCCTCTAAATCTAGTGAGAAGATCTAGATATTATTGTGCATATCATAGAATGCATGAGCATCACACAGATTCATGTTTGGCATTGAAAAAACATATACAATAGATAATTTCTAATAAGGATCCTATACAAGGTAAATTAGTCAAATAATCCATAGTGACACAAGAACACATTCACAAAGGGTCAAATTCGAAAATAATACAAAATGATTACCAAAGCATAACTCAAAACAAGAAAAGGATCAAAAAGCAAAATCAAAGCAACAAATAGGTCACAAAAGGTAAAGCATGAAAAATATGCAAATCTATCTCTCCAAAATGAGGCTCAAATTTTAAAGAAGTATGGGTTTGGTAAAAAATATCTACAATCATTTGATTATCAAGGTCAAGGGTTGGGCAAACATGCTCAAGACATCACTACTCCTATTCTAGAAGTTGATAATGTTTGTCACCAAGGTTTGGGGATTTATTGAACATCTTAAGGAAAATCATTCACATACACAACTTATCAAAGGAAAAGATATAGATATAACAAAAGTGAACACTATCATTCAATTAGGTCAAAATTAAGATGATAATGATGAGTAGAACAATATAGGTTATTATGATGTCCAAGATACTAATAACGAATACAAATATTTAGAGCAATATTCATAGCCATTCCCTTATGCTTCATGATCATTCATGATCCCTCTCCTTGATACATGACAACATGATAAGGAGTTTCTTATGAGACTCATAATTTAGTATCATTTCTTCTTAGTCTTTCTTGTACATAATTTCTTAGCTTATGTGTACATAGTTTCTTTTCACTTCTTATACATAGTTTCCTTATGATTACTCATACATATAAATATTTCAAAATACCAAAAATAATACAATATTTCAAAATACCAAAAATATTATAATTGATCAAAATACCAAAAATAATATAATATTTAAAAATAAAAAAACATTCAAATAACTCAAAACACCAAAAATACTTTTCAACTGCATGCATTATCCATACTTCACATTTCTACTACCATACTAGAATTACATTTTGTTGTTCTATGCTATTATTTGTCAATTTATCTACATTATCATGCTTCACTTGATCTTTTTTGAGTGTGTGCAGTGACACCCAAATCCTTGATTGCTTCACTCTACCCATTGAAAGGGCATCCTAATTTTAGATTTGAGACATACATCGATAGATCTACCCACTAAGAGAATTTTCTACATGAATACACCATCTAGGTTATGTCATTCATACACCACACACTCTATTTATCATGTTGATGTATATTACTTACTAGCATACAAAGATTATTCTATTGACACTCACCAGTATATACCAATTGTGTATTTTTTAGCATCTACCTAGTCTTGTACTACACGTTTTGCATACTTTCACTTCTTGCTTTGATTAGTTAGATGTAATAGTATTTTTAGCATTTAAATGCCTTCCTTTTTTGCTTTGAGTATCTAGACGTGATTGTATTTTTCAGTTCTTATTTTGTTACTTGTGTGTGTCTTAGGACATTTGCCAATGTAATTTGCTTGTACTCTTGTATGTGCTTATGGTCCTCATCTCAATCTTGCTTGTTTGCAATTATATGTGTATGTTGGAATTTGAACATGAATTGTATGCTTGATTTCCTATTTTGAGTGGCATATGCCTATGTCCCTTATTTTCTTGGCCCTTTGGCCTCTTTTGTATGCTTCTTTATTCTTGCCTTATGTGCTTGTTTATTTATTTGCTTCTCAATTTTTTTCAATGCCATGACACACATCATGCATTATCTTGCCTTCTTGGATGCCATGATGAACATCATGCTCCATCCATCCTTAAAAACTAACTATATTTCCAATTGTATTTCAGTATATTGCACATGCTATTACATCGTTACATCTATCTAGGCATACCCCTGTTGATCTAACAATCTCCAATACAAACTATGCTATATCTTGAGACATATTTTGGATTATCATTGATATAACATGTATTTCATAGCATAACACACTTTTAGAGATATTTCTTATAAGAGAATTCATTATAGGGTCTTCATTCCTACCCTCAAAATAAGGGGTAATAAATAGTGGTTTTGTCATAAAGAGCAGAGCCCTCTATCGGTCAAAAATTAGTTTTTAGAACACTCAAAAAAATAATCAGAATTCAAAACATGTAAAACAAACCCAAAAAAAAGTGATGAATATAAAACAGTCATTAAAAATAGTAAAAGACAAGAGACTAGAATTGGACAATAGTGTTGGACACCAAAGTGCCCACTTTGGCACTCATGTCCAAACAACCAAAAACCTAATTTTTTTAGAAACATATAGAAAGGTAAGGTTAATTATAGTTTTGTTAGACATATTTTAGTCTAGATTGGGAAATTTTAGTATAATTTTACTTAGATTATCTAGATATAGGGGCATCATGATTGGCATGATGGCTCTTGTTTCCAGTTTTAGATTGGGTAGTTGGTACAACTTCTAGATCAAAGTCCATGTTACAAACACCAGTGATTGGGGATAATGTGCATGACACATTTACCTTATTTTCTTTTCAATTAATTATATTACCTAGGTATTCTTAGCAGTTACATGCCTTATTCTATCTATAGGTGGTTGGCATCATTTTGGAGTGGCTTTTATATAAGCCTATTTCTTAGTTTTAGAGTGGATTTCATACAAGCTTAATCTCCACCTTTCAGAGTAGCCAAGATTGACCTAGTTCTTAATACACATTAGGCTATCCATGCCACATTATCAAATTACAAAGCATTCATGGGCTTAATGCGCCATCTCATATGACACATATTCATACCAGTATCAATACATAGTTCACTACATAGTGGGCAATGATGGAGCCAAAGGACTAGCTAGCCTTTGTATTCTTGAGCCACCTACTCAAAGGGATTGGAAACATAGTCTAAACATTGATTAACACACATATAATCACATAGATTCACTTAGTGGGAAATGATGGAGCCAAAAGGATAGCCTTTGTATTCTTGAGTCACCCTTGGGGAGTTGAACATTGAACTTCATTCATGATATTACTCTTGGTACAACTCATACCTAGCATCATTCAACATCACAATAATTTTTTTATTGGTTTGCATAGCTAGTGAGGTGTATTCATTCCTTTCTCTTCCTTTATCTTTTACCCAACCCTTGTACGTTCTTATTTTAGACATAACATGTCTATTAAAAATTGATCTACTCTTTGTTTTTATTTTTTAAGTTTACACTTTACACTGTGTTCTCTCTACACACACTCAACATCACACATATTCATGGGATTCACCCTTACAGGTAAGTTTAGGTACCCTTTCTATTTTTCTTTTGTCCTAGTATTTCACTTTGCTCTATCACTAGAATAAAAGAGGGTAAATATCGTCATATATGTTGACCAATTTTTTCTCCAGGCCAAAATCGTTCACCTTCTTTCTTCACTATTCAAAGATAGTTGTTTCCAGCGGCCTTTGGTTCAGTGGCTTTTGGTTCAATCTCTTGGTTTAAAGGCTCATTAGTGTTCAATGGTCGAACCATTGAACCATTGAAACATTTTGGTTCAACGGTTTTGGTTTAAAGGAAAAGGTTCATCAGTTTTGGTTCGACAGTCATTGGCATGCAATGGTTGAACCGTTGAACCATTTTGGTTCAACGGGTTCAGTTCAAAGGAAAAGTTTGCGGAAACATTCAAAGACATGGCATCAGTCTGAAGAGCCAAGTGACCCACTGAAGTATACAAGGAAAAGGTGCCTAGGAGAGTGCTTTCAGAAAAGTGAAGCCACAGAAGAGATCATATGAAGGCCCGATAGTGTTGCGACAAGGACAGTGACATACTGGAGAACGTCAAGTTTAACAAAATAGTTTAGCCATTGGTTTTCAAACATGATGGCCATATGAACATCAACTTTCATGAAGAGAAATGACCATTTGTCTTCAAAATCAAAGAAGTGCAAACCATGGAAAAGAGATCAAAATGTAGTGACCCATCAAGATGTTCACCCCAGGGGCCGATTAAGCTAGATAAGACAAATTGGAGGAAAACCAAAGTGACAAGCAAGGGATGAGTAAATAGTTAGTCCAAGTGGCACCAAATAGAGAAGTGACTCTGGTAGGTGAAATAATGCCAATGAATTGATCATTTGGGATGCAAGCAACTAGTAGTGTAACTGGTTCCTCTGTTTCACATTAATGGGTAGACAAACTGTGTAAGTCATCTAAAAGAGAAGGGCAGATTTTGAGCAGAGAAAGTAGATGGCTCATTAATGTTTTGAGTGACTTGTTTCTTTTCATGAATAGGAAATAGGCCACTTGTAAACAAGGAGCACCAAATGAGCCTCCTTGCCTTTCCATATATATTGCAAACTTGGTCATTTTGTAATCATCTTTTCACAAATTTTACAAGGCATAGCCCTGCTAAACTTTCCACTTGAATCAAATAAAAGCAATTTTTTTACCTCTTCTTGGATAGATATTATGTGTATGTCCTGAGTGTTTGATTTGTGTTTAGTCATTATCTTTTAATGCTCTCACAAGTTCAACACCAACACACCAGTTATCTACAAGGTGCCATTTTCTGCAGCTGACAGGAGAAGAGCTCTATTTGGAAGTATAAAACAGAGGAAGCCACTTATAGTATGTATTTCACAACATCTTTGTGAGTCCCTGTTCTTGTGTTTTCATAAGAACCTCCCTGCCATTTTCTTGTAGCCTGGTCCTTCTGCCAAGTCTGAGTGTATGTATGTTTCTTTTGTTTGATCCTGAGTGTGGATGTGGGAAGGTTGACTTATTTTGGTGTATCACCTCTTTAGAGTAGGTTTTTTTTCTTGTATCTTTCTCCCTTTTTCATTCCCCCATTATATATATATATATATATATATATATATATATATATATATATATATATATATATATATATATATGTTTGCACTTGCTGAAACAAACCTGATACATCAAAGGGAGCTAGCCCTTATCTAGAGACTCTCCCCTCCAACTTTGCCAGTCCCACAGGTGAGAGGGGAGTTTCCATGTTGTGAGGAGAAGGTAGGACCTAGGCCTCCTACCCCAAGTGCAATCTCTTGTGTCAACATTTTTGGCACACCCAGTGGGACATACAATTTGATAACTCAGAAAGGTTTTAGGATTGATGCTGGTCTTGTCACAATAATTTCAAGTTTTCCAGCATTTGGTGACTCCACTGGTAAGAGCTTCATTTCTCTAATTAAGACCAGTTGCTTAAATTTCTATGCCTAAAGTCACCACAAGGTTTGCTTCAAGAGGGGTTCCTTTCAAATTCATTGAGTTACCTTTAAACTCTGCTAAAATACTATGATTTGAGAAAACCCATCCTTATCCAGCAATCAATCCTCCTAGCCCTGTTATAAGAGACACAGTCATAGTAAAACCCTAGCTACAGCTAATCCCAGACATGGCATTGCCTTTTGTAGCATTTCATGGTGAGAGCCCCTTGAACCTCCCACGCTATGATCCAATTCTAGGAAAAACTCTCAAGAATGTTCCTTCTTTTGATGGAGTGGGGCCTATTACAACCATTGAGCATATTAGGAATGTTGCCAACCTTTGCAATATTCATAATGTAATAGAAGAAAATATTGCCATCAGACTGTTAGCATTGTCTCTAAAAGGCAAAGCTCTTGACTGGTACGGGACCTTACCTGTGAATTCAATACATTCTTGAAATGAACTGGGGACTCAGTTGATAGATCATTTTGGGGAAAAGAGTGATGACCTCTTGCTTGTTGAGCAGTTGACGACTATAGAGAGAGCTCCGCATGAGTATATGCAGGACTTTAACACATGCTTTCAAAAGACTTGAGATAGAATTCCCATCCTGGTAAGAATGACTCCTAGTTATGCTTTCTTGGACTATTTAAAGGCATTAAATAGTGATATTTCTATGATGATCCAATCTATGGGAGGGCATATACTGCCTGATCCTTATGACATAGCCATAACAGCAAAAAATTGCTTGGTTTAGGCCAGGAAAATAGCCCCTAGGCCCCACATGCCCATTTTCCCAAAAATGCCACCTCTAATTTAGGCACCTACTCCCACATTATCCCCTCTACCTAGCATAGAGAAACCAGCTACTGCTCCATCCAATGAGCTTCATGAGGTTAAGAGCCTATTGCAAAATATGTCAAATGAACTTGTAGCTATTAAAAGGCAACAAGCTCAAAATAGCAGACTAAATCAGGGATACTAGCATTATGGCCAAGCTCTTAGACCTCCTTTCCAATGCTATAATCAAGGACAAGGTCAACTCACTCAAACCAAATCATTTCAAAACTAGAACCCAGGCCCCCCTTCATCATCTAAGGCCATGGTGCCTGTTCAGAACAATCTAGTACAAGAGCAACCAAGCTATTCGACCATGGGATATGGTCAAGGATAGGCTGTTTACATAAATGAGATGATGAATTATTTATAGAATGCAGACAACCAAACAACTACTCAATCTCAGATCCTCGAGCCTTTAATGCAACCCAACAAGAGTAGTAATTAGGCCCAGCCTAATTCCACCCTGATGAATCACCTAGAAGGGGAATTTTATTTAGTGAATTATGTGGGCACTATAGAAAATCAGGTTGATTATGTTGTAGCCAACACAAGGTTCAAAATAAGAGCAGTGACAGAGGCCCAAGATACTACTCAGATGGTAGCAACTCTTCTTCCATCGCATTCCAGTCTAAAAGCCCCAAATTTTAGGTAGCCATTTATACCTTCAGCCCCTCAGCTTGTAGTTCAGCTTGGGATTCCCCCCAAAGAAAACTTAAAGGGAGGTAGTCCTCAAATCAACATAGTGGACCAGATGAAGAAGCTACACATGAACATCTCCTTGTGGGATTTATTGTCTCTTCTAGGCTAGAAGGACGTATTGAAAAAGGAATTGCGTGAGTTAGATTAGCAAGTTGCCCCAACAAGCACTGATAATGTCTTGATGACAAATGGATAACCTTACACTTCAGGTCAGGTAAAGAAAGAAGAGAAAACTCCCCCTTTCTATTTATCCTTGGTTATAGGGGATTTCTTGGTATATAATTGCATAATTGACAGTGGGGCCAGCACCTCAGTAATGCCCAAGTGTATTGCTGACAAGATGGGACTAAAGTATGAAGAGATGAACAAAGGAGTCCTACAATTAGATGGGACACTTGCAAAAATAGTTGGGATTGTGAAGGGTTTAGGCTTGACACTGCATGCTTGCCCAACCTTCTCAATCCCCCATGATATAGTGGTAGCAAACGTTCCTCCTTATTTTGCAATTTGTTTGTCTAGGGACTTCACATCAAAGATAGGTGGTTATCTAGTAGGGAATTGGTCATATCTGGTCTTTAAAACCAAATATGGGACCAAGGTAAAAATTGAGTCTGAGCCACTCTACAAGGACCATCTAGAACCATTCATGCCCAATGCAGTGAATGTTAGTTACACAATCATCAACCCAAAAGAGTCCCAGATAGACCAAGCTCCATCCTCTGCTCTTGAAGGAGTCGCAAACCTACTCTTGGATGAGTGGGGGAATGATAACTTTGGACATGATCCATACAAGTTCATTGAGGAGGCAGACCTTGGAGTCTATTGCATGCATGAAGAGGGTGCTTTCATGCCAAATTTAATGAAGGCAGGCTAGGAGGACCTTGGTCTATGCCAGCTGTATTTTGATGGTTCCAGAGGTAATCTAAGCACTGGTGGTGGGGCAATGTTGGTCTCCCCTACAAAATAAAGGTACTTTTTAGCTTTCCATTTCCATTTTTCCTACACAAGTAATGTTGTAGAGTACAAGTCTCCTATACATGGCCTAGAATGGGCAAGAAAAAGAGGGATTAAAGAGTTACAAGTTTTGGGAGATAGCAAGCTGATTGTAAATCAGGTAAGAGGCCTTAATTTGATCAAGAATCCTTTGCTAAAGTCTTAAAAGCATAGAGTCCAGGATTTTCTAGAAGATTTCCTCACTTTCAATATCACCTCTGTTCCTAGAGAGCAAAACAAGCAGGCAAATAGGTTGGCAGCAATTGGCACCCAGTTTGACGTTTCAAAAGAAATAAGCTGAGATTGTGGTTCACACCATTTGAAAGTGGTGGTTCGGCCTTCAGTCCCTGACAATGTTGCGAATTGGCAAGTTTTTTAAAATGACCAACAAATAGCTTTTTTCTTACAAGAAGAAGCTAAATTTGCAATGTAGAATCAAGTAAAATTGCAGCAACAATAAAGCAATTAGATTATTCAGTTGAAGAACAATAGACTCCCTAAAGGGCTAATCACACTTGAAAGCATATTAAATAGAGATGACCAATTAAGAAGTGATAAGGCATGCATCACCACCAAAGAAGAGAATTATGAAAGGGTTGAAATCTTCAAAAAAAAGCTACTTGCGCTTGGAAAAGTCTGCACATTTCAAGAGAGGCAGGCTTTCATTTTGCTATGTCAAGAGTTCTCCGATGTCTTTGCTTGGGATTATAGAGACTTGAAGGGCTTCGACCCAAGGCTTGCCCAGCACACCATTGAATTAGAAGAAGGTGCCAAACTAGTCACACAGAAGCAAAGACCTATCAATCCGACAATCAAGCCCCTCATGTAAAGGGAATTGGCCAAACTGATTGAGTCTGGAATTATTTTTCTAATCAAGCATTCCTCTTGGATGGCCAACCTTATTCCTATTAGAAAGAAAAATGGGGAGATCAGAGTGTGTGTCAACTTTAAAGACCTTAATAAAGTCTCTTTAAAAGATCATTATCCCCTTTTGAGCATGGAGCAAATCCTTCAGAAGGTAACAAGTAGCGAGCATTTCTCCCTCCTGGATGGTTATTTAGGGTATAATCAGATTCTAGTGCGAGGTTGTGATCAACACAAAATAGCCTTCACTACTAAATGGGGGACGTTAGCCTACAAGAAGATGCCTTTTGGGCTATCTAACGCTTGTGCTACCTTTTAGTGAGCCATGGACATGGATTTTGGAGGCTTAATGAACAATAATGTGCTGGTCTACCTCGATGATGTGACAGTATTCTCCAAGAAAGTGAGCCAACACATAGAACACCTTAGGCATATT
Source organism: Torreya grandis (assembly GCA_037957365.1). Classification (NCBI taxonomy): domain Eukaryota; kingdom Viridiplantae; phylum Streptophyta; class Pinopsida; order Cupressales; family Taxaceae; genus Torreya; species Torreya grandis. The sequence continues at coordinate 154,154 of JARHVA010009984.1, forward strand.
TTTGAAAAATGTAGGGAGTTTGGCATCTCTCTTAATCCAAAGAAGTGCATGTTCATTGTTCATGAGGGGAAACTCCTTGGCCACATTGTGTCTAAGGAGGGATTATCTATTAACCCCGAGAGAGTTTGCTCTATCCTGGAGATGTCCCTACCAAAGCACAAGAAAATCCTATAGAGTTTCTTTGGAAGAATTAATTTTATTCAGAGATTCATTCTAGATTTTGTAGAGATAGTCAAGCCACTCACCCCTATGCTAAGGAAGGGTGAAGAGTTCAAGTGGACAGCTCAAAGGAAAGACAGCTTTGAGGCCATAACTTAGGCTCCCACTTTGATCAGCCCAGACTTCAGCAAAGACTTCAACCTCTATACTTTCAGTAGTGAAGAGGTGATATCTGCCATGCTTACCCAAGCTAATGGTGATGACCTCGAACAACCACTTTCTTTTTTCAACGAAGGATTAGAGTATTTTGAAGTCAAGTACATGTATGTAGAGAAGCAAGTCTTGGTAGTAGTGCGGAGCTTGAATATATTTAGGCATATGTTGTCTAACAATAGGATTCACCTTATGGTCCCACATCCTAGCGTCAAGGATTTCTTGACCAATCGAGACCTGAATGAGAAGAGGGCAGGGTGGATTACCAAAGTAATGGAGTATGACGTAGACATCAAGATCACTAAGCTAGTGAGGGGAAGAGGCCTGTGCGAATAGCTCACTATAGACTTAAAGCAAGAAAAGGAAGGTAGCTTGTTAATTCATGATGCGGCCATTGTAGAGGACCCAACTATTATAAAGGATTGGACATTGGACCTAAGGTGTTTCCTTACTACTGGTGAATGCCCATAGGGTCTTGATAAGACTAAAAGAAGGTATTTCAAACTCTAGTCTCTCCCTTATGTCTTGGTTGATGAAGTATTGTTTAAGAGGGACTTCTCTAGGGTCCTCCTAAGGTGCATTGACCCAAACCAGGCTGATAAGGTATTGGCTGAGTTCCATGATGGGCTAGCAGGTGGTCACTTCACTCCTAAAGCTACAGTAGCAAGGATAATGAGAGCTGGCTATTTTTGGCCTACTCTTTTCAAGGACACCCATACCTGGGTAAGAAAGTGCCAAAAATGTGCACTTTTTGATGGAAAGTAGTGATTGGCTGCCATGCCTCTATAGCCCATTCAAGTTGAGCAACCATTCATGCAGTGGGGCTTGGATTTCATAGGGATGATCAATCTTCCCTCTAGTTCTAGGCACAAATGGGTCCTAACTGCTACGGATTATTTCACTAGGTGGGTGGAGGCCATCACTCTGAAAGAGGTGAATGAAAGCACAGTCTTGGAGTTTTATGAGGACCTGGTAACAAGGTTTGGGGTCCTAGCCACCATAATCTCAGATAACGCCTTGGCTTTTTTGGGAACCAAAACTAGTGAATGGGCACTAGGGTATGGCATATACCTCAGCACTTCATCAAACTATTATCCATAGGGAAATGGGCTAGCTGAGTCCACTAACAAAAATTTGATCAAAATCATAAAGAGGACCATGGAAGAAAATCAGAGGACTTGGCATGCCAAGCTAAAGATAGCTCTATGGGCTGACCAAATTACTCTAAAGAGAGTAATTGGAAATTCTCCATATACGCTCATATATGGAAGGGAAGTTAGGCTTCCCATCTCACTTGAATTACCAACATTGGATCTCGCCCACTAGCTACAATTTGAAGAAGGAACTAGCATGTAGGTCAGGCTGTGTGAGCTAATGGAGCTCCAAGAGGTGAAGGACCGGGCTATGGCTTCTATGACAAGTCACCAATAGCAAGTAAAAAGGCACTTCGACAAGAAATATTTGTCAAGAGATTTCTCTGAAGGAGACATTGTCTTGAAATGGGATGACGATCAAGCTAAGCACAGAAAACATGCAAAATTTCATGCCTTGTGGAGCGGCCCTTACATAATTACTCAGTACAAGCAGCATAATGCATTCCAAATTTCCAAGTTGGATGGTGAAGAACTGTGCATCCCAGTTAAAGGGATACATCTAAAGCGTTTCCATTGATTTTTTTTGGGTTCACTTGTACATATTTTCCCTTGTTTTCTTTCCTATTTTCCCTAAGTGCAGTTGCACAAGTAGTAGTGTTCTTAGTCTTGTGTGTGCTTTCTTTTCCTCGAAGATATATTTGCGTGATTGGTTCTAAGTTTTGACAGAGCTATTGCTAGTTTTCAAAGTTACTACTTGACTCCATGCCCAATGGATTTTCAAAGCAGCTGGTCTTTAAGTGTAGCAGGCATGCTTCCCCTGTGAGTCACCAATCTGTTGACCAATTTTTGCTCTGGGCCAAAATCATTCACCTTCTTTCATCACTATTTGAAGATAGTTGTTCCAGTGGCCTTTGGTTCAGTAGATTTTGGTTTGATCTCTTAGTTCAAAGGCTCGTCGGCATTCAATGGTTGAACCATTGAACCATTGAACCATTTTGGTTCAACAATTTTGGTTCAAAGGAAAAGGTTCATCAGTTTCAGTTCGACAGTCATTGGCACACAATGGTTGAATCATTGAACCATTTTGGTTCAACGGGTTTAGGTCAAAGGAAAAGTCTATAGAAACATTTAAAGACTTGGTAGCAATCTGAAGAGCCAAGTGACCCGCCGAAGTATACAAGGAATAAGTGCTTGGGAGAGTGCTAGCAAAAAAGCAAAGCCACAGAAGAGATCATATGAAGGCTCGATAGTGTTGCAATGAGGACGGCGACATCCTAGAGAATGTCAAGTTTAGCAGAACAGTTTAGCCATTGGTTTTCAAACATGATGGCCATAAAAATGTCAACTTTCACGAAGAGAAATGGTCATTTGTCTTCAAAAGCAAAAAAGCACAAACCATGGAAAAGAGCTCAAAATGTAGCGACCCATCAAGATGTTCACCCCAGGGGCCGAATAAGCTAGATAAGACAAAATGGAAGAAAACCAAAGTGACAAGCAAGGAATGAGTAAATAGTTAGTCCAAGTGGTGCCAACTAGAGAAGTGACTCTGGTAGGTGAAATAGTGCCAACAAATTGATCATTTGGGATGCAAGCAGCTAGCAGTGCAATTGGTTCCTCTATTTCACATTAATGGGTAGACAAACCATGTAAGTCATCTAAAAGAGAAGGGCAAATTTTGAGCAGATAAAGTAGATGGCTCATTAATGTTTTGAGCAACTTATTTTTTTTCATGAATAGGAAATAGGCCACTTGTAAACAAGGAGCGTCAAATGAGCCTCCTTACCTTTCCATATATATTGCAAACTTGGTCATTTTGTAATCATCTTTTCACAAATTTTACAAGGTGCAGCCCTGCTAAAATTTCCACCTGAATCAAATAAAAGTAGTTTTTTACCTCTTCTTGGATAGATATTTTGTGTATGTCCTGAGTGTTTGATTTGTGTTCAATCATTGTCTTTTGATGCTCTCACAGGTTCAACACCAACACACTAGTTATCTATAAGGTGCCATTTTCTACAGCTGACAGGAGAAGAGCTCTATTTGGAAGTATAGAACAGAGAAAGCCACTTACAGTATGTATTTCACAACATCTTTGTGAGTCCCTATTCCTGTGTTTTCATAAGAACCTCCCTGCCATTTTCTTGCAGCCTGGTCTTTCTGCCAAGTCTGAGTGTATGTATGTTTCTTTTGTCTGATCCTGAGTGTGGATGTGGGAAGGTCAACTTATTTTGGTTTATCGCCTCTTTAGAGTAGGTTTGTTTTCCTGTATCTTTCTCCCTTTTCATCCCCCCATTATATATATATATATATATATATATGCCTATGTTTGCACTTGCTAAAACAAACCTGATATATCAAAGGGAGCTAACCCTTATCTAGAGACTCTCCCCTCCAACTTCACTAGTCCCACAGGCGAGAGGGGAGTTTCCATGTTGCGAGGAGAAGGCAGGAGCTAGGCCTCCTGCCCCAGGTGCAATCTCTTGCATCAACAATATAAAATGTCCAAATTGATATTTTGAGTGTGGCTTGTGACACCCCATCCTTAAGTCCTTTTTTCATGCTCTTACAACCTTTATAGACACCTTTTTTTATCATTACCAAACATTCAAAACCTTAAAAACCCTGATTCCACTTTAGCCATATAATATTCCCTATACCAATCCTATTCCCACAGGTTTCGAGCCTATAAGACAGGAGTACTGAACTTGGACTATAACACAAGGAACCAAAGTGTCTTATTTTTTATGCTCCTATGATTTTTCATTTTGAGCTCCAAAGGTCATTCTCAACCAGTCCTTGTCCTTAATTAGGTCATCTTAGTGTAAAGACATCTGACTCATGACCAATAGTTCCCTATAAAAGTCCACTCAAAGCTCATTTACAAAGGAGGTTCCCAAACTTACAAAGTAAGCAAGAATAAAAACAAATTACTAAGGAAAACCTACCTATTCTTTGCACATAGTCACCCAACATAGCTACAAACATACTCAAATCCTCATACTAGTCCCTAGCCACCTCAAACACTATCAAATTAGCATTTGCATCTGCATCACACTATTGCATAAAGCATGTTAGGTGGGATAACTTCATATGGCTTGATCCCTATTTAGAGTATTGGTATGTAGGAATCATTCCCACACAAGGGGTTTGAATTGCATGTGAATTACATCTTACACACTAACCCCCTCTCTTTCTCAAGTGGCTCATATATCATTTTATCAAGCATAATGGAGGGTTAGGGTTTGAAGACAAAATTAACTCTATAATGAGTTCCATCAATAAATAGTGTTTAATTTTTCATAGGCACCCTCACACAAACACAACACAACTACCCAAAAAGTTTCAAATCTCTACGATCAATTTGGACAATAGCGGTAGGAATGAACAACAATGTTAGACACTAAAGCGTCCACTTTTTGGTGATCCTATCTATTCAACAAATGAAAGCTATATTCAAGTTTATGACACATTTCCAATCATGTACAACCATTTTTAACCTCTGTATCAGCCATCTCAATCTATTTTTAGCCAAGTTATATTTCTTCCTATTTATTATTATTTTTAGAAAGATGAAAAAAATAAAAAGTAATACAAATTAAGATTATAAATATTGCTATATTCTGTAATGATTTATTAATCCAGACCCTTAACTAAAATAGGAGTAAAACTCCATTATTCCTAAAAAAGTTAAATCAAATAATAATGATGATGATAACTAAAATCCAATAGATGATAGGTTGTGTCAACTCAATTTCAATCCTATTGATCTCAAATAATACTTATCTCATAATCCATTCAAACCCATGAGAGTGAGAACCTATCAAGAGGATATAATAAATAAAAATCAATCAAAAAAATTTATGATCTTCTAAGAACAAGGGAAAAATTATCACACAAGATGAAAAATATATTTTATTTGATAAGGTTAAAACACAAATTTTGAAAGGTCCTGAACCTTGAACAAATGGATGAGAAATATAAGACCTTAAATATTAAAGGAATGCTTTTGCTATAAGTAAAATAAATAAAAACCAACACACATCAAAAACTGCTAAAACATCCACAAACATTTTATCCAACATATGCAAAACTTTTTTACATCCTCCTCAAGGCTAGGGCACTTCTGAGTGAAGGGTCATACTAGAAGACTTTTGAACCACAAATCTTATGCATTCTTTTGTTTAGACTTCAATCTACTCCCTCTTATATTTTTTAGGCTATGGGGAGAAGGGTATACATATTTCAATAAAATTAAAGGGCAGAGATTATCTTTTTAGTGATCCCCTAGTTTTACCCTTGAGATGGGTAATTAAATATCTAGTGCCACCTCACTAGATATAAATTATTTAAAGGCTTATGAATTTGAGTCTAAATCCTCCCTCTCATTGTCATCTATGTTCATAGTAACATCTAAAGCTAAAACAATTTGGGCCTTAACTTCTTCCAAATATCTCACCTGCATGTTTCTTCTAGTTGTAGTAATTTTGGGGCTAAGGTCACTGAGTTTTGTAATTGGGGCCTAGAGTTCTTCTTCCTACTTTAAATTAGATCTTAATTTTCTGATTTAGAGGAATCACTATTAGAATAATCAATTCCAACCAGTATCATAAGATTAAAGGAGGAATTATTCCTCTAAGTTGAAAGTTTTATTTTGTTATGGTTTATACACTTAGAGGTCAAGTTTCAAGAGTTAAAATACTTGCAACACCAAAAGGTATATATTCATATTCCAAGGGTTGAATCCACACATAATCCTCAATAGTAAGCTAAATCAAGGACAAAATATCAATGTAAGGATCAATGATTACCAATATTCTAGCAAACATGTATGGGAGAAAGTTTTAGTGACATTATCAGTTTGTTGGAAGTTACCTAGAGAGTTCCCTATTGCTTTGAAATAGGTATTAGCTAAAAAATGAATTAGGAGATGAGGTAAGTGAACCCAAATGGGTTTTATGAAAAAATATTCAGTGAGAGGATTGAAAATTAGAAACCAATGTTTCATTAATAGCTGATGTTGATCCTAGTTGCATTATTTGTCTAGAATCAACTCTTTATCTAAATAAGATTGGAAAAACTAATTAAGAAACATTTTTCACTAGGATACAAATCTAACTTACCTTTCAAGAGAGGCTTCCATAGCTTGGAAATCTAAGCATTAAGATCTAGGAGGTTTTGCCAAATATTGTCAAAATAATTGATAACTACCTTGCCTAAATAATAATTTTTTGTTAGACATGACTAATTTTAAAGCTTTTTTATCCAAATAAATGGAAGGGTACAAGATGATAAACATAAATAAAGAATTAATACTTGTTTTAGTATTAATTTTAAAAAAAATAGCAAGAGAAAATTCAACCTTTATGTCTAAGGTTGCATCACTTAAAGACAAGATTGAAAATAACACATATTTTCAAAACCAAATACAAAAAGAATTAAAAAAAAATTAAACAATAATAAATAAAATTAGCACAATGAAAAAAGGACATGTTTCTATAAGAACAAATCCAAAAATAATAATTACAATTAGATAAAGAAAATAAAATTATAATTAAGCAAGATGGAATTCTCAAGAAAGGATTTCTTATAAATGATAGACAAAATAAATACATATAAAAAATTGCTAATGTGGTTTAAAAGAAGGAAAGTAATAAACATTCATTAGATCTAGAGGATTTGATCTTTAGTCTTCACATTGATAGTAAGCCAATTACCAAGGTCGAGGATGCTTCCCTTCATGAGGATAAAATATGTAGCATGACACTACTTCAATATCTAGGGTATGATAAGTAACATTTGGGAAATATTACCAGACCAAAATGTCACATGGGATCCATTGAGTTTCTTATCATTTTAGGCCCAAAAACATATTTCTTCACATTTCACATTGACCCTACCATAGATCAATGCAAGGTAAATTTAATAAAATCACGGATGAGAGAAATTCGAGCAACTTTGGACAAATATTGTAACTTCATCACAATTTATCATGGATCTACAATGGTCACAATCTCATGCATATATAAATTTATCATTCAAGATAAAATAAAATAAAATGCCTTTCTATATTTTCTTCTAGAAAAGATAGATAACATAATTGCAACATAAGCACATAATACGACACATTTTGTAGTACATAAGACATGAACATGCAATAATACACTATGGTGTAGGTGGATTTACATAAACATATGAAAATTATTTTCAAAGCAACATTATTAATTCAAAAGATCATGAATATGATTATTCCCTTGATTCAGACATGTGAAATATGTGTTCAACAAGTCTGACAAACCAGGATCTATGCAAAGTCATTCCATTCCAATTGTTCATTTAACACAGAATTCAAATGCTAATTATAAATGTTATGTAGGACCTCCATGATAACATCATGTGGACCATATTATTGGTTAATCAAAACCTTTCCAAATAAAAATAAAATATCATAAATACAAAAAACACCAAGATATTCTAAAAAAAGTAAAAATCATGACCTGAGCATGGCATGAGATGCTAGTTATTTCTCTATTATTTATAATTTATGTTGGGATATATATATATATATATATATATATATATATATATATATATATATATATATATATATATATACACACATGTATTTCATGAGGTGTTTTAGTGTGATTTAGGACATACATTACATATTCATTCTTAGATGCTAGACTTCTCCTCTTTCCTTTACATGTTACACTATAATAGGTTATATCTATCTTTGACCTCAAATACAATGATGAGATACAAATTTTATAAGTGTCTTGCTAAATCACTCATATTTTACATTGTGATACTATATATGGTATTTTTATAACAATATGACATTGATACATTTGGATAAAATACGTTAATTTTTACTTATTCTATACTCCATCAATGATTTTTACTTTCTTGCATAATAGGATCAATATATTTTTTTGTATTGTGTGTTTCCCTTGTCCCTTGTGTAAAAATTTATTGATCATCTCTCTGATATCATTTTTTTGTGTTTTCCACATTCTAATAGATCCATTATTTATGTCCCTTGACCTTATGTGTGTGAGATTTCTGCTCATGTAAAATTTGAATATGTCCCTTGTATGCAACCCTTGGCCTTATTGTATGACATTGTGTGACATTATGGCATGTTGTGATGGTGTGTTTGTGAATATTATTAGTGGTTCCATGATCTTCATCATGCACTTTTAGGGCATAATATACTTCAAATATGGTTACTTTATTTCATACTTAAATGTTATATCTATCTAGACAAATAATTGGATTCCTCACATTTAATATGTTACATAAATATATTCAAGTGAAAATTGAAATTATAAGATGACATAATCTCACACATGATGATGAAATAATATATGATCATATCTTTTTCATGATACAATCAACTATTCTTTTGAGATGATTAACTTGTAGGCTAAATCCCTCGTCTCAAAAATATTTCATCATAGTGGCATTATTCTAGATATTCACACCTCCATGAACATATTTGGGTTTGAAAATAGGCCCAAAAATACATATGACATTTTTTCAAACATTCAAAGTAATATAAATCTAAATTTTATAATATAATACATGTTTTCAAAGGTTCAAATTGATTCAAAAATAAATCACATGAATGATATTGGCACATTCATATAGACTCTGGGGGCATATGGCATGCATATGCCATCAATTTTCAAAGAATCTAAAGTAAAAAATTATACACACTTGAATTCATATGCATAGGCATATGAAAACAATTGTGAGATAAAAAATTATAAGTTGAAAATATAGCTAAAATTTAGCAAATAGATGCATAACATTCTATATCATTATCACATATTCAAAGGGAACATAATACTCATTCAGGCTCATGTTTATTCAAAGTAGAAAAACACAAAATTCAAAGTTTCAAAAATTTAATTTTGAAAGAGAAAAATATGAAAATTCAAATTCAAAATATTCATTTAAAATCAAATTTGTATTCATGATGGGGGAATGAATACTCATCATTCTCTTTCTATCATGCAAGTCTAGAATTTATGTCTATATGTAGTTATGTGATTAAAATATATGTATTTTATATGCATTTGAGTCTAGTGACACTCAATAATCTTGGAATGCCTTATAGATAACCTATGTTGGTTCCACCTTTTTTGGGTAGTACATTTGGTACTAGTCACTTTCATAAAAGTTTGGACAATGCATCTTTCCATCTCAAGAGCTTGATTAGTTATTCAAAATTAGAACTTGATCATTCTCAATTCTTATCTAGTTTAAATTCTCCAAGTGATTAAGTAAAGGGGCATGGTTCTCCATTATCAGTTATAGGTTACAAGGCAATTTGGTCTCACATATATATAAGTGTACTCTTCCCTTGCTCTTATTTTAAATTTTTAAATTTTCAAAGTTAAGTTCTTTTAAATATCAAATGAATAAAATGACTACTTCATGAACTATTGCATATTTTGATAAATTAAAGTGACCTCAATAATTAAATTATATTTTAAAAAACAAAGTGTGTTTCAAAATCTCCAGTTCAACTCCTTCTCCTTTAATCAAGTAATTTCATTACTAGAATAATTAGAGGGGGAATGTAGATGCATAAATTTTGACATAGATAATTGGCAATACTAACTATTAACACATTCTAAACCACATGATTTGTAGAAAAACACATGACTCATATTCACCTTTCCTCTAATCCATTTATCTATATGTAGGATCAAACTTTTGTTTGTCATTATCATTATGCATGGATATACTATTAAGTTTCTTATCAAAATATTGTTTTGATGTTCATTAAATGAGGTTTTCTCTCTTATACCTATGTTATTGAAAGATAACATGTTAATGGTGATCTGATACACATTGTATTAATATAAGAATTTTGACATCTATAAGTGCTCTAGTCCTTATGTACTTAAAACTAGATTCTCTCTATAGATATGATTTCAGTTGGATAAGGCATTAAGGATCTACTTAATAAAGTAAAACTAGCACTGGATCACAAGGTGTAAATAGAGATAATATTCAAAGTTTTTTTCACTCACATTATGCTACGTATGCACATGTTTATGATGTAGAATGGTATTTAGATATTGCCAAGACAAGATATTCTTGATCAATTTACTCTCCAATTTCGCACATTGTAGAACATGGTACTTGTTGAGTTTATAAATCAACTCAATTTTTAATCACCTCACATGTTGGGAATAGGCCTTCTTCTACCAAAACTAAATGAGTGTGAGCTTGGTGTTACTTTCATGGTGACCAATTTGTCTTAGAATTAGGTATGTTAGAAAATTTTGAGGTTTCTCACATAATTACATTTTTCAATCAGGTCCAATGAACATATTATGATGTCATAAAGTCATGTTAATTATTATCTTGGCCTAGTTGAGGGTTAGAGACATAAGAAAGCGTTTCAATGAAAATTTTGATAAAAAGGTCTTTAAGTCATTAAATTAAATTATTAAAAGAGGTGTAACATTATAAAAGAGACATAAAGGTATTTTAGAGGTTTAAGACTCCCTCACTGACCCTTAAAATCATACATATTATTCAAAGAGTGTTTTGAAGTATCCCCCCTGCTCTTTTTTGTCTCCTTGTGATTTATTCCTAGCTTCCAACATGGGGGGACTCATTAAATACCATGTTTATCTTTGTTTCACCTTTATAATATTTCATTCAAGACAACCAAATTAATTTCCTTTGTTTCTAAGATTTCATTATAGGTTTCATGAAGGTTTTTCAATCTTTACCCTCTCATGCATCCAAAGGTACCATTTCAAGAGTGGTTACAATCCTAGAAACAAAGAAAATTAAGTTACACAAATATCCATAAATATCCAATGCCATTACAAGATAAAATAAGGATGGATATATCTTCTTATGAGCCAAAACCAAAAAATAAATGGAGGTCGTAGTCCTATATAGGTCTGTAGGTCCATGACAAAACTTTTGAGCATGAAATGAGGTTTGAAGAAGGTCAAGAAAGGTTCAAAAGACAATTTTAATAGATATGAAATGAATCAAAAAGATATAAAAATAAAGTTATATAGGTCTACAAGAAGACTAGAGGTTTGAGTCAAAGATCCATATGGAGTTTGCAGAGTTAAGAAGGCTAGTTAGAGCTTAAAAGACCATCCATGATAGTTTTTAGGCTTTAAAGAGAACAAAATAAGGTTGTGTTCAAGAATATAGGATTTCAAAGAAATAGATATAGGTTTAAAAACCAAAAAAGGCATGAAAGCATGATTGTAATCTATATAAAAAGCAAAAAAATGAAAAGTTGTATGTCTAAACAAGATTACAAGCTCCTAAAAAATGTCTCAAGTATAAAATATCGGTTTCAAGAGATAAGAGGTTATCCATGGTTTTTTATTTTCCTTCAAAAGAGGAAAAAAATTTGCATCTTTTGAAAATAGTCAAAATCATGTTTGTGGGGTTTTCACAAAAAATGGTTTTGTCCTATCTCCTTTCTAGTTATGTATTGTACTTAAAAGTTTGGGAAAGATTATGATAATATTTAATGTACTTTATGATGGCATTTAGACTATATGAGAATAAAAAAACTACATGAATCCATTAAAAGACCCTAAAATAGACAAAACCTCTAAAATACTAAAGCCATGAAGAGACATGTTGATGGTTTTCAAGCTTGAAGAGGCATCAAAATGAGTTACAAGCTTATTTTGGCTTGATTTTAAGAATATTGATGTGAGTTTAAGGTTTATGAGAAAAGAAAACATGCAAGAATCATGATGTTTCAGGTCTTAGAGGTTTGTTTTGATGTTTCCAATGTGACTATAGGTTTGTTATGCAATGTTTCCAAGATTTATTGATGGAAATAGGACTAGAAGTAATGTTTATGAGTTTACATGATGTTCAAGAGAATAAAATAAGGTCATTTGAGCTCAAAAACCTTCATTTATAGATATGAGATAAAGTGTAGGGTTTAGGTAATGTTAATGATAAAACTAAGTTATATGATCATACAATGAGGTAACAAGTTTCTAAGGTTTCCATATACAAAGATAAAATATTTGAGAAAAATCCAATCTCATCTACAAGCATGTAGTTAAGCTCTAAAAATTTTCATGATATTGAGCCCATCTAGTAGGTTTAAAATGAGTTATTTCAAGAGTTATCAAGATCATGTAAAGCTAATATAAAGATCTTCAACCTTTTAGGACCTTCAAAATGATCTTAGGATAGAGAATCAATAAGTTTGTAAGATAATACAGGGTTTCTTAACATGTTTACAAAGTGTTTTATAGGTTTTAAGCCTCAAAGCTAGTTTCTAAAATCTAACCTACATGCATGTTTACAAGTTTACAAGTTTTCTTAAATGTCGGAAGTTTTTAAAGGGAAAATTAGAGGTTTTAAGAACATGAATAAGAATATTTGTATGTTTACTATCAGGTTTCACAAGTAAAAAGCACATTTTTAAGTCTGTAAGGTCTTTGACTGAGGTCCCAAATTTTATTAAAAATGTGAAGTTTTAAGAGTAAGATTTTAACATGCTTCTAATCATTGCATTCATGTATACATCAATTTTAAATGTAATGACTATATCAATGCTTATATAGGTTTTCTAAGTATGATCTAAAGACACTGACATGTTTGCAGCATGTTTCCAAAACCTCTTGAATGATCTAAGACAACATTTAAAATATTATCAAGGCCTATAGGCATGTCTCCAAGATTCTTATGGGGTCCTCAAATAACAAAGGTCTTTTGAGAAAGTTTGTAGGTTGTTGGATATAATGTGAGCCAAAAACATGAGTATATAGGTTTGTAAACAAGATTTCAAGCATTGTAAACCTTCAATAAGACTAAAAGATAGATATTAAAAGTTTACAAGCATATCCAAAGATTCTTAAAATGATAAAATGCCAAGTTTTGAAGGTTTTCATGAGTATCAAGGTTTGCAGGCTAAGTGACAAAGTGGGAAACATCAAGGTTGTATGTTTTAAAACAAAGAAGATAGAGCTTCTAAGATAAGAAAATAAACCTATAGGAAGGTAAGGAAAAGTTTCCAAGGTCTTTATATACCAAAAAGGAATGTTTGGGAACATAAAAGGTTAACTAAAATCTACAATGTGTTTCCAAGGCTTTATTTATAATATAAAGACAAAAATGATAGTTTTAGGCTTCTTCTAACAAATGCAAGTTTCTTAGGTTGGTCAAACATCCAAAAAACATGGAAATAGTTGGAAACCTACTCCTCAAAAATTCAAACCTTCTCAATTGGTTGGTGTTTATTGTAAGCATGTACAAGGGATCTAGATGAGTGAATTAGGCTTGTTTTGGTTAGAAGTAAGACCTATTTTCATGTAGAAGATATAGAAAGGGATTTAAACATTAAGAATACATCAATATTGGCTATATTTTATCCAACATGCATGCCTAAGAGGAAAGTGGCAAGTTCAAGGATCTTAAAGGCAAGAATATAATTTATTTTAACCAAGAATATAATAAAATAGGGATTATTTTGACCAAATTCATCATGGATATCCTTCTCAAGGAGACAAGAAGAGTGAAAATAAGATGGCTAATTCCCCACTATGCCAATTATCCAAGTTGGTTTATATAGAACAAGTCAAAATAATTGAAGGAGATAAATATATTCAAAAAGTTGTTCTCTTTTTCTTGTGTATGCCTAAATTGATGAACATATTTGAGGAATTTGTTGTCTTGTCCTCTCTCATTATCTTGTACTCTATATATGACTATTTTTCAAATGAATTAAGGATTCCTCTCTTTGGTGTAGAAAAATATTCCCTTTTAAGAATTGTAACACTATATTTATGCCTTTGATCTAAAACTTAGAAGCTTTGGTTGAAAGATAATTTAAGAAATAAAAACAACACAATTATAATAATGTTATCTCTGATAAGAGATGTTTTATTGATCAAATTTATAGATCCAAACATATGCCTATCTTTGAGAAAAGATATTTGATTTCCTTTTTCGGTTACATCTTCATTTATACACATTTTTAAGGTAGGAGGATGATGTGGAAGGTCACAAATCTTGAGGGAGATTAAGTGGTTTGACTTCCACAATTCACAAGAATACATAATATAAGGAATTACTATTTTTAAAAACTTACTATTTTTAGACTGCATTACTAAAATTGAAAATTAGGGCACTTCTATTTGGTTTTCAAGGGTCAAAACCCATCAATAATATCTCTATGACATCTCATGATGTCTCCCTCATTCTTGGATTTCCAATGGTTTAAATGGGGAGTAAAACGAAACTATGGTGCAAAAGTTATGGCTCCCAAAAGTTCTACCACCAATTGGGGTAGAACCATCACCTGAATCATCACCTAAAATGTTGCTCAGATAAATCCTCCCTCCTTGAGCATAAATGGTCCCCATTGCATCAAGATTTGTCATCAAGTATGGTAGTTGTGTTTTGATTTGATTTTTGATGCATACTTGGAATGGACTGTGCTTTGTGGAGTTGTGTTGGGCCCGATGGTTTACCATTTCTATGTAACCATCAGTCTATGGATGAAAGTCCATGAACTTCCTCATCTTGGTATCTATTTGAAATTTTTCTTATGTTGTTTATGTAGTCAGGGCTATGACATTGACCCTTTTGCATTTATATGGCTTGACCACCATGAGAATGAATTTCTTGGCACTAATTAGGGAGACAAATGTAGGTGGTACCTCTGGTACCTTGTAACACTGTGTTCCAAGAGTGAGGGTGATCCTTTGAGTTGTTGATTCATAGATTCCATGTTGATCATACATGAATGGATAACCAAGGATTACATCATAAACATCCAGATTGACCACTTCACATAAGACCTCATCTTGGAAAGGTTTTATTACATATGAGAGAAGACATTGGTGGGTGACACAAAGGTTTCTCTTTGGACTCAACCATCCAATACTATATGGATTTGGGTGAGGCTTCATGGAAAAATTTAGGATTTTCACAACATTAGCAAAGATTAAATTCTTTTGACTCCCACTATCAAGAATGAAATGTAGAGGCTTACCTTTCACCCATAACTTAGAGTAAAACAACCTTTCCTTGTCATCTAGCCTCTCCCCATGGGACTATGATGAAGCAACGATGTCCTTAGGCTCAACATCTATAATCTCTTCTTCATCCTCTTCGACTGTAGGATGTGTATGAGGTAGATAAGTAGATGTTGAGGATTGTGACCTAGAAAGTAGGGACTTGATGGCTCAATATTATTCTTTAGAGTGAGTTCCATATTTGTGGTAATCACACCATTTTATAGTCTTTCCTTCCTTTTTATTCCAATTTTGGCCTTGTGTTTGACCTTCTTTGTCACCTTTCCATTTTGAAGGATGAATCTTTGTATCAATTCTTCCATGCTTCTGTTCAATCTTCATCACAAACTTGTATGCCTCACCAAAGATTTATAAATTGAAGAGTTTCATCTCCACCTGTATATACCATTGTAGTCTACCATGATATTTGAGAGCCTTGCATTTCTCACTTTCTTAGATTCCCGATCTCATAGATAGAGAATGAAAAATGTCAGTGTAATCTTGAATAGACTGTTCCTTACCTTAGAAAAGTTATTACCACTCTATATCCAGATCATCATATGCTCCAATGGGGCAATATTCTTCCTTTACAACATCTATGAAATCATCCCAGGTAGGTTCCACTTCAAGGCCAATAACATCCATACTAAATCTCTTCTTGTACACTTCCCACCAATTTTTGATAGGCAATGATGCTTTAAAAAGAGCAAAAGTGATATTCTATTTATCGATGAATTTATTTATAGAAAAATAATATGACAATTAATCCAACCAATTTTCTACTACATCAACATTGATTTTTCCTTCAAATGTAGGGATATCAAAATTCACCTAAACTTTGAAGGGTGTTGGGGCACTGAAAAGATGTGGGTTTACAGATAAGGAGCCAAAATTTCTCATCAAGATTTATTAGAGAATTTGGGTGAATTTTTGTAGCATATATAATTTATGCTACTAGAGGGCTTCATTCACCATTTCCTTGAAAGGATCAGATGTCTCAGTGTTGTCCACGATTTAAAGTCATTTGGAGTGAACAAGTGGATAGTCTATTGGTTCTATTTTCCACCCAAGCTTCTTGTAATCTGACCTCATCCTTGAGATCATACACTCTAAAGACAAACCACTCTAATAAAAATTATCCAAAACTTAGAAGCTTTGGTTGAAAGATAATTCAAGAAACAAAAAAACATAATTATAATAATTTTATCTCTGAAAACAGAAGTTTTATTGATTAAATTTGTAGATCCAAACATATGCCTATCTTTGAGAAGAGATGTTTGATTTCATTTTTAGGTTACATATTCATTTATACACATTTTTAAGGTAGGAGGAGGATGTGTAAGGTCACCAATCTTGAGAGAGATTAAGTGGTTTGACTTCCACGATTCACAACAATACATAGTTTGAGGAATTACTATTTTTAGAAACTATTTTTAGACTCCACTACTAAAATTAAAAATTGAGGCACTTTCATTTGGTTTTCAAGGGTCAAAACCCACCAAGTGGATCTCTTTACTATCTTAAAACATTCCCCTCATTATTAGTTTTCCAACGGTTCAAATGGGGAGTCAAATAGAGCTATGGTGCAAAAGTTATGGCTCCTAGAAGTTCTGCCACCAATTGGGGTAGAACCGTCACCTGAATTATCACTTGAAATGTTTCTCGGATTAGCCTTGAATTAAATAAATATTTTATGTTTACCTCTTTCATACTATTAATTTTATTGAATATTATGTGTATTTGAGTTGTTAATATTCACTTAAAGATGTTTTATTCCCTTATGATGTTGTCTAGTCATCCTTACACTCTATTTTATAGGTTGTATGTTGTGTAAATTTTATATCTTCATGTAAAATACTTATATAAAGGTTGAGAAAGTTAAAAATTGTGTGAAATTTGTGTTATTTCCCATCACTTTTGAAGATATTTTTATGTTTTTTTACTAAGTTGAAGAGCTCTCTAAAATTGATGAATCACCATTTTATGAATTTCAATTACTTAAACTCTCTATTTCACCATGTTTTAATCATTAATGGTTATTTAATGAGAAAAAAAACAAAAGGAAAACTTTGACATTAAGAAGGGAACATTTTATGGTGATTACATTTAGTAGTGCCTATGTTAGTATGACAATCATGAGGTTATTTTTCATTCCTTATTTTAAATGAATTTAATATTATTTATATATATTTATAAAGTCTTCTATTGTAACAACACCATGCATTTACCCTTATTTTGATAGACCAATCAAACTATTGGAAAACCCAAAATTCATCTCCATGAAATTTCAAAACCCTTATAACATGGGTTGTCATTTCTAGTAATTATTTTATTGATAAAAAAATAGCAACATTATGATTAAAAAATAGTTTCTAATATTTTAAAACCATCTAAAATATAGTAAGAACCAAGTGATAACAAACATAAATCATGTTTTTCTTATCATACTTAAACATACTCTTAGCTAATAAATATAAAGACTTATGTATAAAACACATGCATCAATTCATCTTTCTAAGACCTCAGTCTAGAGGAAATTTAATATAAAGTCCTAAAGTTGAAGGGTTTTCATTCCTAGCAAATACTTTCCCTACTATTCATAGTTGCAAGATTCACATTTACCTCCTTTCCCAAACACACTTGTCCAGATTCACCCAATAACCTCTAGGATTGAACATCTATGCATACAAGAATTTATATGTACATTTAATAGGTTCATTGACATATCCTAAATCTAGGTTTTCATCATTTATTTATCATACCTTGTTATTAAATTCTTAAAACAACATATAAGATTTCGAACATAACTCATAAACCACAAGGAATACTTACAACCTAGTTTTCACATTGTATATTTACTATTGTAAGCTCTAGAAATAAAAATGATTAATTTTATAACAAAAAAATTAGAGAATATGACCAAAACACATTTATGTTTCAAGTATTTTTTATTCTAATAAATCATTATGTACAGTAGATATATATAACTCATAACCAATTACCCAATTTTTAAGAGTCAAATTTTCATCAAGTTATTCATGCCTCCAAAATATTTATTGCTTCATCACAACTATACAACCCATCTTAAAGAGCATACTCATATGATATTAGAAAAGGTCCTACATTCTCATGCAAATTTATTAGGGACAACTATATTAGGCACTCCATTACCAACTATAAAATATATAACACATAGCTTATGCGATCTTCTAGGACTAAGCCCTCTGAAAAGGTCTAGGCACATAATACATCATTCTTTCTAAGAGTCATCAACTCTCCTAGATCTTGAAACCTGATACAATACAAAAGGTGAAATGATGAAGCTACAAGGATACTATCTACCTTTAACTCAACAATGATTCTGAAACATTTATAACAATGAAAATTTATTATTTTAGAAAAAAGATAAAATCAAATATAGTGATATACTCTAAAAGAAACTTATAAAAATTTGTATAGATATTTAAGTCTACAGGTGTGTTTATGCAGTAGTTTCAAAAAATTAATTGATCAACATCTCTCAATATTGATTCATAATTCAAAATTCCATTACTTCCTTTGTCATATATTTTTCATTGAACTATCTTACAATCAATAGATATCATTGATTCAACATAGCTTGCCTTCGATAACCTCCCTAATTTATCATTAACCATTGATTACATAGTTCACATGGGCTAGGGTTTTAGTATATTGACCCATTTTCATTAATCTAGCATGGTATATTTTTAGTGTTTATAGATGGTGTTATAAACTATGGACAATTAATATCATTCCATGCTTGATCAGTCTTGACTACTTTCTATATATCTTTCGAAATGCATGTTACATCCTGGCAATTTCCCTACCATCATCAACCACCTCTACAAGAATAACAATGATTAGTTAATCTATATCCACCATTTCAATAAGTAATAATATTAATCAGTGTGATTATGATCATGTTAATTTTGTTTTATCTCCAAGATATATTTGGATACTAATTTTTGAGTAGGCAGTGGATGTGAATAATGGGATTTTATTCATCAAGAGTGACATTTCCCCATTTAATTATGGGTCTCAAGTTATTCAACCATCACAACCTATAAATTTTACCACACCACTTTAGACTAGTATATCATAGGAATAATAATAATTAAAAAACATAATGCTCTAAATTTTTAGGCCAACTTCACCCCCAAGTTTAATAAAACTAAGAACAAATTAAAAATATTTCAAATCCATTCTTTTTATACAACTAAGATTCAGTTATAATAGATTTGTGTAAAAATTACATGAAACATAATACAAAGTATTATAAAAATAGAGTCTTAAAAATAGGTAAATTATCTTTGCAATATATTTATTTAACATAAATAACAAAATATATTATATGACATAGTTAAATAATTCTTTGCCTACTTATTTTTACAAATAGGATACTTATTTTTGGTCTTTTATTTTCTAGCTTAATTCGTAAATATGTCCTTGTGTCCATAGTCCTCATATAATGTTCGGGATAATTTAGGACTAAACACAACCCATGATTATAGAGGTTAAAAAACACATCCTTATGGCCACTATCAATTACCAAATTCTAGCCTATCCTTTGACCCATTTATTCATACTAGAACTATGGGAATCATTTGTTGCTTATACAAATTTACTAATTCCCATTGATGAAATAGATCTAAGATTTGAAAAATAACCTTTTTAGTAACATCTATAAATGCAAAAGAAAGAACATATTAAATTTGGGTTATTAATAATTATTTACAAAAGATAGAACAACATTATGAAGAATCTACAACACAAAGCATTGCATATAACAAATTTTTTGATGCAATCATTTTAACATGGATCTCAATGGGACACATTAGCTTCAATTTTATGTTGTTGATGCGTTCAATGTTGTAAAATTTTAAAAAGAGTATTCTACTTAATAGTAGTCTTAGATCATATTATAGAACCCTAGTTTTCACCTTATATCATCATGAAGACCTACAAACTTGTAGCAAACCTAATAACTATGTCTTGTTATGTTAAAAAAAATCTTAGCATCCTAGAATTATCATAATATAATCTTATATATTATTTCATATACTTGTATGAAGGTATTGAGATCATAGATACCTTGTTTTATGTCTCATGTATATCTATAAGTTCTTTTAAGCATTGTAAACTATGCATTTTATTCTTGTATCATCATGGTTTCTTGATGCAGACCTAATAGAAGGTATTGAGACTATTCTCCTTTTGATCCATCATGAAAATCCTGTAGAGGTCTGAAAACTTGTATCTACTTGATTTTTATTCAAAATATTATTGATAACCCTTTATTATGCATTGATATAGTCAAGGAAACCTGAAGGTACTCTTGAATGATGGTTGAATAATATCATCAGGTATTGGAAACTTTGTATTCTCTCTTGATCATCAACATTCTTACAAATTTTGTATACTCCATCAATAAAATATTTATTCTTAGAAACATACTTAAGACTCTTACTCTAAGACTTCTCAAACCTCCAACCCACTTGATTCTAGATCACCTTTATGTTATGTTTGAATAGGTTTGTGGTCATGTTTTTGGACCTAAGAGATCATGCTTCTAGGTCTCCAACTTATTGATAACCCTTAGATAAGATTGTAAACTTGATAACCTATCTCTTCACCTTGTAATCCTAAAACTAGAATTTAGAAGCTTTATAACCTTGTTTTGATCTCACAAGGAACCTTGGAGCTACAAATAGCTCTATAGGTGTGTTTTATATTAGGTCTTGATATCTTAAAACCCTAATCCAGACTTTTACTCACCATGAAAATATTATAAACACTATAACTTCATGATTTGATCACAGAATCTTGTCTTTTTTTATATGTTGACTAGTCATGAAATATTACAAAATATAGTGCAGACATGTAGGAAAGTCTAAGGAGTTTTGATCATGTTTAGACTTGCCAACTCTTGCATCTTCAAAACCCTAAAACATGTTACATACTTGCTCATTAGGTATTAAGATGATGATATTCTTATGTATATATCTTGAGTATTCAAGAAACCTTTTGAAACTCAGTTACAAACCTCTATATATCTTTATATCAGTTAAAAGGTATTAGAAACTTGTTGTAGATATGTTAGGATGTTTAGATAATGATGAAAATCTTGTTTTATGCTACAAACCTACAACCCGTCATGTTTCCTTTGTATTTTCTCTTGATTTAGTTAGATTATTCTTGGAAACATATTAACACCACCTATAGAATTATATTAAGGTTTTGATCATGCTTGGAAATATCTAAAACCTCACAAACCTTGCAATAGTCCTATTTTAGCTTGTGAAAACTTTGATACCTAATACTTGAAGAAGCACCCTGTATACATGTTTCTTAGAGGGTATTTAAGATCATATTTCTCTTAAAATCCTTGTTATTAAAATTAAAATATTAAAACCTTTTTTGACCTTCAAGATCATGGAAACCTAGTCTTTCTTGCATGACAAACCTATAAAAATCTTGTATCATCCAAGAAACCTTGGGAAACCTACAACACCATGATATTTGCTTAATATCCTTGCTCATAAACCTAAAAAACACTTCAATACTCTTGGAGAAATTCATATATGCATAAAAATATACTAATACCTTTGTTTTTATGCTTAGAAGAGGTCTGTAAGTTTGTTTTATGCTTCTCCAAATCTTCAAAGAACCAAGGTACACTGCTATAGGTGTAGGGTGCTAAAAATCTTTTGAGAATATCTATAGAGTCTTTTATGGATCCGCATATATTTTAAATTATTAATTATGACCAATATAGGATGCACTAATGACTATCATGACCACTCCCATACCTTTCATGTACCATGCATGAAGAGAACAATGAAATAACATGACTGGTTTTCCTCTATAACCTTGCAACCTAATATTATACTTGTTCATGGATTGTAAACCTCATTGTGCCTTATTGAAGCCTCATAATTTTTTATATAACCTTATTGTGACCTTTTGAAATCCTAAAACCTGTCGTGGATGGTCTTCTTGAACCATTTCAACCTTTATTTCATGCTTAAGCTCTTTGAAGGGTTCAACAGACTTCAAAAGAACCTACAACTTCATATTTATTTATCATGAAACTTTTAAAAACATGTTTGATATCTATTAAATTGTGATTAATAAAATTTTCAACTTGTTCTTAACCTTCATTTAAAATATTGTGGGCTTTAAAACTCTGTTTCAAGTCTACTTTGCTTGCCCAAGATCTTGAAATGACCCTGCAGACTTCTACATACCTTTATATCTACTTTTGTCTTGAGAAACTTTGTTTCCTTTGTATTTAGACTAGAATGAAATATTTTAATGCTTGTATCAATGTATCCATACATAAAAATCTTAATTGAAAATTTGTAAACCATGGAAACTGATGCAAAAACATCCTTTTAAGGGTGAACTAGTCTTGTTTGTTTATACAAGTTTTGTCTTGATCAAGATGTTTAGTTGTCATTTAACATGTTTAGGATGTTTTAAGGGATCTATGAGTCATAATTAAAACTTTATAACCTTATACAAGTTTCAAAGTATATCTAGATTGTCTATATATTGAAATTAGCATTTTCCTGTCAATTCTACAAATTTGAATTTTTAAATTTCTTGTCAAGTTTTGGAGTCCTACATCCTATTTGAGTAAACTTAAATAAGGTAGTATTTTTTATTTGGAATATATTAGGGGTAAAATGGGTCAGTGTTACCTAATTACATAAATTAATCACATAATAATTCATTTTGATAGATGTGTTAGAAGTTAGGAAAGTTTGGTGTTTCTCAACATTCTTAGAGGAGTCCAAGAACTGTTAGAGCAGTTATAGGTTGTGTAAAGCTTGTAAATGTTTTTTTCAAGATATTTTTTTAATGTATTTCAAATTTATAATATTTACAACTCTAATGAATAAATAATATCACTTTAATTTGGAAGCACAATGACACAAACTTTGTTTTTAACCTCTATTCACTATTCATGAAAACTTGAGTATGCATTTGGGTGTAAGGAAATTTTTTTGGAATGGTGTTTGATATATAAGTATATATGAATTGATAATATATGATAAAATTTTCCAATAATATTAGAGAATAAGTTCTCATTTTAAAATGAAAGGTTACAAACTTCGTATTTCCTGTATATTATTCTAAATATGATTGAGAACGCGTTTTATGTGAAGAAAGTCTAAGTGAAACATTGATTTGATTGAATATATGAATTTTTAAGATTTATATTAATTCTGAAAAGTTTATTTATATATTTATGTAGTTGTTTCAACACCACTATGTGAGGGACCCAATGCCAAACCTATAGGATACTATGTTTGCACACATAATCAGACCAATAAGTTGACTTAATTATTGAATAGAGGCATCAAGAGAGGAATAAAATGCTTGAAAAATGTGTATGGTAGTTATAAAGTACCTAATAATATATAATAATAGGATGAAACTTGATTGAAATATTATTATAAAAAATTATGCCTTCTTAGGTCTACATAGGCAGACTTAACCCTAAACTAGGGGTTCGAGATAAAAACTCAACTTACAGGTGTTTCCATCAATGAAAATTCATAAAAAAATGTAATTTGATATAAATAAATGTATATTAATGTATTTATAATGTTTTTTAATAGTAAAGTATGGATATGTATGGTTATGTACCACTATGTGTGTCACAGGGCCATGGAGTGCTAATTAAATTTAGACAAAACCTTTAAAAGGATTGAAAAGGTGACTTATAAGTAGGGTTTGGATAATAAACTTCATATATGGATATAAATGAATAGAGGATGTCATAAAATAGTCCTATATTCTCTATACCAAACTTAATTTGACCAATAATAGGAATATAACAAGAATCTTAAACAAATAATAAAACCCTAAACCATGTAAAAAGGGCTACAAGGAAGCTTGCCAAAAGGGAAGTAGTGTAAGTTGAGAAAGTTAAACTGAGTAGTTGTGTATCTTGGTGAAGAGATCCAAGAAGACTTTAATGAATATGAGGAAGATAATAATAAACCTAAATAAATAATGAAACTCAAAATAATATATTAAACTCTTTTCCTATCAGCTTTATCAAAGGAAGAACAAGTTGCAACATGAGACAAGTGTGTGAGTTGTTTGTGTTTTCCTTTACACCAAAAACTATCTATGAACCTAAAAATACTTATAAGGATCATGAAATATTGTGATTTTTATTTACATAGTCACATAAACATGGATCTAAGACTTGAAATCATATATCAACGAGTTAAAACCTTGGAAACATTCTGCACATAAACATATAACCTTGGTAGTAACCTTATTTATTATTACATCTTCAAGAAACCTATGGAATCACGTTAAATATTATATTTTAAACCTCCTCAGCCTTGTTTATTTATATTAGACCCTTGACAGCCTCTTTTGACCACTTAAAAACCTTGAAACCTGATTTATTAGCTTGTTATATAGCTTATAAGCTATAAAATTGAATTTATTCATGTTTTAGAATTTTTAGAATTTGAAACTTTATTTTGAAATTATTTAATTCTTCATAACCTCTTCAATATTGATTTTTCCTTGAACAAGACCTATAATCTTATTTAAGACCTATAAATATTCTAAAAGGCTTTGTTTCCTCATAACACCCTCATAGAAACCTGCATTGAACATTATGGAAATATTATAGAATGCCTATATATTCTTGAATGAGAGCTTAAAGAGGTGAAACATGCTTTAAAATTTTCATGAATGAACTTTTCCCACGTTGGAAGATGGAGAAGTCTTCAAAGAGGCAAAAATAAGAGGGAAACACAAAATCAAGGAAGTTTTGATCAGGTGTATGGATTTTAATGAATTGTGATGGAGTTTTAGACCTTAAAAATAATAAATAAGTTGTTAATACAAGTGAAAAAATGAGAAAAATAAAACTTGTAAAACATTTTGAATTCTACCACTTGTTGCATATAGATTCAACAACATTATTTCTTGTTAGTTCATAGGAACATAATTTTATCCATAAATCATCATATACAATATGATTAAGAGTTTTTCATAACTTTGTGAGTTATTTTTTTTCCTTTGTACAAGCCATATTTATATTGAACTATTCTGGAATTCTTTTCTTTTGTCAAGAATTAGCTTCTCTTACTGTAGCATCAATAGTATTAATATTTTCAAGTTTTTTTTGTTTGAGTCTATAAAACTTACATATATAGATCCAATAACTCATTTGAATAAATGGTTTTAGATGGTAAAAATTATCCACCATGTTGAGTATACCTATGATAAGTAATACATGCTATCTTATGAGACTTTTCCATGCCTTGAGTATTCCAAACGTTCAAACTGCCATCCTCTTTATCAATCCATACGAAAGTGCATATAGAATGTGTTACACTCATATAAAGCAAAAAATGTAAAAATAATCAATAAATAAATAAACAATCAAATTATTAATTATTACCATGTAATGAGTGACCTCAGCCTCTCCCAAGCTAGAAGAAATTATTTTATGATTTTTTTTACAAATTTAGTAAATTCATTATAATCTACTTCAAATAATATTTCATTGTTCATCAAGGGGAAAAAACATGAGAGTGAAATCCATGCCTATTTTTTCCTCAATGTAGAGTTTCCTTTGACATTTTGATCATCATTTACATCAATGAGATACTTTTATTTTTCCCATTGACCCTTTCTACTTTTTTGAGTGACATTTTTAATAAAATGCCTAGCCTTATCTCTTCCCATGGATGGGTTTGATGTAACATTATCATGAGTCCCTAAGCACTTTTCATATTTTTCAATAATAAAATTTATCCATGAAATCAAGCATTTGATAATACCTTCTCAATTTGCTTAGTGGATTTATGTGCCTCCTCTTGTAGTTTCTTATTCCAAGCAAATAAAATTGATAAATAAATCAATTTATGAATTATAATAACAATAGCATGAAGAGTGTATAACTGAAATATTTTCAATAGAATTTATAGCATTGGCTTCATATTTGGATCAACTTTATCTTTGTCATGAGGTGTTTCTTGTTCACAACCCAAAATTTTCTTTGAAGTTATTCTATTCAATCTTTTTGACTTATCTTGAGAATGCATGCAATAAATACAATTATGTTTTGCATTTTCTCCATGATTGATTTTATACATACATTTTAAAGTTTGAAAATCAACATCCAGGTACCATTCAACTTGATATGAGCCATAACCATCAACATAAAGTTTTTCCCCCATTACATGAGAGGAAATCATCTCTGAATTCTCTACTTTCTCAAAAATCCATTTCAGGTATTCACAACATTTTTTTTTTTTTACTTTGAATAATATAAGCCACCATTCATGGTTTTTTGATTGTACATAAAATAGTTTTTAACAATAGAAAAAATATTTGTATATTTCAGGCCTTCACGACATTCTTTGTTTACTTTGAATAATCTAAGCCACCATAAATGGTTTTTTGATTGTACAAAAAAATATTTTTTATCAGTAGCAAAAATATTTTTATTTAGAGATATATTCATCAAGGTAAATTATACTCTTTCATACTTGGCACCATTGATCAACTCCATATCATCTAATTTTAAGACAACACAAAGTTTCCCATTTTCTTCTTCCACTGAAATGTCATAATATTGTACCATGGCCATTAAAATTATATCAAATTCAAACCAGACATTATTCAAAGGATTCAAAGTGATTGAAACTTCCTTTCCAATATAACTCAATCCTTTCCTTATAAAATCCTCCTTAGAAGCTTGGATGTAAAACATATCTCCAATAAAGTATTTAAATTCTTTGTTCCTATTAGCTCATTTCACTCTAACATGATATGGATTAGACACCAAGACCTTAGTGATCCCAACATTTAATATTCCAGCCCATAATGTTGTAAATAGTTCTTCATAGCCTCATCTACTAATCCTTGCATTGTCACAAGCACCTTGGACATCACTAACACTAATTGAATATGCCAATCCATTTATTATTTCATCAAACATTTATTTTCTTATAGAGGCACATTGTGGCTGGTGAATCAGGGTTAATATTTCATCCTTCTTAAATAGGCTCTTCATAACTAGTGTTGAGGTATGGCTTGTGTCTTTAGCTACACTGATTTAGAATAATAAACAAAAACATTTACAACTTGAATTTTCTTTTTGAAACCACTCCCTGAAGGTACCAAAGACACAATACTATTTGAATTTTTGACCCTTGTCCTTCCTCTTAGAGTATATTTATTCATTATTTTTATTGTGTTAGTAAAGTCTTCAACGTTGGAATTTAATGCCTTCTTTCATTCTTCACATATGTGACTTATTGAATTAACACATTTTTTAATTGAAAATTTTCAATAGCTTCAACTTCCATCCTCTTATTCACTTCTAATAAACTAGAGGTTATCTTATCCATTTCAAGCATCTTATTTCTCATGGCACGGATGTATTTCTCAAAAGTTTCTCTACTTTTTTGTAGCCTCCAACAATATCCTATCAACCCATTATCACCAGTGCATATAGATTTGATCATCTCGATGATGATTTCAAATAAGGGAAGAACATTGGTTGAAGGATTAATAGAATACAAATTTCCCTTAGCCCATATATATATATATATATATATATATATGATTTAGGCCCAATATTCTCAAATAGTTTTCATCTACATTGATTTTTTTTTTCTGTATTAGTTTTTGAAATGGTGTCATTTTTTCATCCAACTCCACACACAAAACATATAATATTTTCCTCGTGTTTCCCTTATTTACAGTTGGGTCCATATAGCAATAAAAATGAAACAACATAAGAAGAAAACCTTCTTATACTCAAAATATTTTACACATTCATAGAATTATACATGTAATATGAAAATAAAAATAAAAATGCAGATTTAAACTAGCAAGTATATGTATTAAATATTATAATTTTTTAATATAAAGAAGAATAAATCATACCAAAAATCAATAGTAAGTGAGGTTTTCTTCTTCTAAATCTAACATACTTGTCTCTTTTCACTCCTTACAAATTTGGGGAACCCAAAAAAAGAACATCCATGTTTTGGATCATCTCAATGGTACTTAAATTTAGAAAAAAAAACTTACATATTTTGAATCCTCCCTCCAAATTTTCCATCCACCCTGTAATATGACATCTCATAATTTTTCAATTTTGAAATCACTCCTTAATTTCAGTTCCTACTATGTTTATGTAAACTAAATTAAAATTAATCTAATTTATCTAATTCAAAAAAAATCCCTTTCCACCATAAATTTTAGGAGGTTTACATTTGAAAAACATGATATAGTTGTACATGATAATGATTTCATTACCATATATTATTATGAATTATTCACATTTCATACACTTTAAGTGGGTCTAATTAGTGAAGACCAATATAGTCGATCAATAAGCCTTAAGTGTATACACACCCAATAAAGACAATATATATAATAAATGGAAAGATAATCCTTATGTGGGATACATAAGGGAAGTATTCATGCACAAAATTGGTGTTTCACTTGGTAGAAATGTAAAATCAATCTTTACCTTGCCTTTTATAAGGTTAGTCATCATAGCTCCCAACATTTATAACACAATGGTCTCGTGAAGGCAAACATTTAAATTTTAATGGCCTTTTATTACCTTTTATAGAGTTAGTTATCATAGCTTCCAACATTTCCTAGATCTAGGAATCTATTTCTCTTGAACTTCAGGTCCAAAGTCAAAATTGTATCTTGTAGGGTCTTCATTGGAAGCTTGGTTTAACAAATCAATGAATATTATTTGTCCATTTCACTTTATTGACAAATTATTTGGCACTTCTACTAGATTTTTTTTTGTTATCCTTAAACATGTATAGAATAGAATTAGGGGGTGTCAGATATTTCCAAAGAGGTTTGTGCTCAATGTGAATCACAAGGCCATTAGTTATAATCTATCACTTTTCTCAATTATCCATCTCTTGGTCTCTCTTTGACCACATGACCATCTTAACATTTTGTTTTTTTGTGAAAATAGAACCATTGTTAGCATTAGACCTAGAAATCTTAGTTAGGACATGTTAATTTTTATATTCTATCATAGTTACTTAGTATTCGCAAGGTACCAACCATGAAATTGACACTTTCATAATATACACTTTATTTTTCTTTATAGACATGCTTTACATAGATTTTCTTGTTATTAAAAAATAGAAACAAGTCAAAGGAACTGAAAATAAATGTATACTTTCTATAAGTGAAGAACACATAGAGTTTTGTGAAGTAGATTCATATATTTTAGCAAAGTATACAATCTAGGGAAACATTGGATTGATTAGTAATAAAATTGATTCCAACACAAGCCCAAAAAAAACTAATTGACTCTTTTGTAGTGTGAGATATACAATATTAATAGATCCTTCAAAACTATTTCACTTATTTACTATTTGTTTCTCCTTCTTATGAGACATTCAACCATTAGTTTGCCTTACCAATTAACAATATTGGTTAAAAAATATACATATATCGCAACTAGACATATACAAAATACTTACGAGTTATTTGTCACAATCGCCTACTGACAAACACACCACATTAGTGCCTCATGGAATAATAAGTGAAGCCTTGAGAATCTTAGGAAACACCCACAACCAATGACAAAGGAAGTTGACAAGGTAAAATTACATAATGTACAAGAATGTACTAACAATTCCTAAGATTATTTTGAATTTTATGGTTTTACCCTTGTATTTTATGGCATTTTCAATTCTCAAAAAATCAATATTCAGAAAAATATTTGCCTTTTCAAAATAAAGCATGAATATAAAAAGGTTCATGTTATTATAATTTTAAAATAAAAATGGTGCCAATTTGACATATTCAAATTTTTTTAAGAGTCATACAAACATGTACTTAATGCTTTCTTATTTTTTCATGAAATAAACTATAAAAAGAGCACGAATGACATTTTTAAAATGTGAAAGTTAATAAAAGAACATACAAAGTTATTTAAAAAATGCTATACAATGGTTTACTTGTGATTATTCTTGTTGCCTTCAGATGTATTCTACATGACAATAGAGTGAAATCCAATTGTATTTTATAAAAACTTCTATTTTTTCACATTATATTATTTTTGCTTGTGTTTACCTTCTAGTCAACTAAGAAACAAGACAAACTTTCCATAGAATGTAGTTCAAGCATGGAAAGATCTCTTTTCATGAGAAAGTTAGTGAGATATTTTTCATACTAATGTAAGTAATAAATACAATGAAGTTATATTACTATCTAAGAATGACAAATTAGGTGAATGGGACTAGAATTAAAGTCCACAATGATAAGAGGAGGAGGTGCTTGAAGCACTATACATGACATAAATTAAGAAACATGTTAAATAAATGTAAATATAACCTAATAAATTATGAGTACATAACTATATCCATAATAAAATAGTCCTCAAAATATAAAAGCTAGATCTCTTGTCATCAACAGAAGCCTAAGGAGGGTTTTTAATCAAACAAGGGTGATTAGAATCAATTGAACACTATATAATCTCTAATACAAATTATGATGAGGATATTGGAAACCTTGATTCCAAGAGAGTAATTTGAATTTTAATAATAGGTTGTTGGTTGTGAAATATGAAATAAAGTGAACTCTCTTATTTTACGATGTGCTTTGTCTCTTTAGGAGTTGATATGTTATGTTGTAAATTTATTTTCTGACTTGATTTTCATAGAAAATATATGGAGTATGGAAAATTAGAGGTGGGATGAGAAAATTAATTACCTAATTAAATTTTGACATATTTATACAATCAAATATGATAATTTGATCCCAAGTCAGCAGGGTGTTATTCCAAGTCATCATCATGGAAATTGCTAAGAAGTAACTTAAATTTCGATGGTTATATTTTGGTTTATGTTAGGTAGGTTAAAAAGTTACATCAAGAGAATAATTTGAACCTTATAGAAGATGAAGATATGAAAACCAATTATGACACTTAAAATTGAGGAAATGGTTCAAAGTGGCATTGTAATATACTCAATTTCACTATGGTCATGTTCAAAGATGTCTGAAGTGGCTAGAATGTTGGAAGGTGATGTGTGAATAGAAATTTGGGAAGCATCATATAATGTTGACCATCTTAAGTAAAGTGGGGTGGATTTCATATCTTAATAGGTATTTTGACATTATTATAGACACATCCTTGAATTTACAAGAAATAAAATGTTGAGGTCCTAGATGACATTTTGTGAAAGGTTATATCCAAAATATGGAAATGATCACATGGCATGTGAAGTATTATTTTTTTTAGAGCATCTTAAATTATTAGCCCACTAGCCATGCAACTTCCTTATAGTGAAATATGAATTGTGATGCAACCCTAGTTTTTGGATGAATTATTATAAAATAATTGTAGTATATGTATTGACTAGGTTTCTTCAGGTTGCACTTTTACAACATGGTTTCTCTGTAGTATATTGAGGAATAAAAGATTGAATATTACATAAATTTTTAATACTTTGACTTCATTGATTGATATTTTGATTTCTTGTAAATTCCAAAAAGTTTGATGGGGGTTTGGTAGGCAACATTAGAATGTGTTATAGAAAAATATAAATATATTTGAGGGTAGTTAGAAGTATAAACCATATCCCCCATGAGCTCCTTTTTTTATTAAGTGCTTGAAGTTTATATCACCCTAAAGTTGTATGAATAATTAATCTCACTCTATAAATTGTAATCCTTTTGTGATCTAAGGTAAGTTGAATGAATGACTAATCTCACCCTATGAATTGGAATCCTTTAATGGTCCAAGGTATAAATTTTTTATTTATATGTGAGACTTCATGAGTTTTTACATTGTGGAGAATACATAAATTGCAGACATGGGCTATCAAAATGCAAAATAAGAGCATATTCCTACACGTCCCAATATAAAATTTAACCTTATTAGTCATCTAATGATAGGAATCCCTTACAAAATCATTTATTAATAGGAATCCCTTACAAAAACATAAAAATGCGTGTTATTTTTATAACCATAATAACTTAACAGTGTTTGTTAGTAAAGTTGTACATGACTGTATATGGTTGCTTATGTAAAATTAATTCTAGAAACTGGAGAAAAAAGGTTATATTGTATCTTTCATTGTAGTGATGAAATTTCCCTTGGATGGATAAAAATAAATTAGTATCAATGTCATATTATGAGTGGTGGAGACCTTGATTTTAAGGTACAGACCAACATTTTGAATATAAATCTATATTTTGTTCAATGCAGGAAGAACATACATTCCATATTGGGTATTTTACAAAGATTGCTTTCCCAAAACAGTAAGTTTGATATTGGTAGGAGGATAGTATTCCTAAATGTTTTCATTTACCCACTTGTATTCCACTTCTTAGTTGGAAGAGATGTACTATAATTTGAAATTAATGATTCCCACAACTATGTCAATTCTAGAATTTGTGTGGGCCTAGAGTAAAAGAGGTTCTAATATGTAAATACTCAATTTTCCAATAATTATTATCCAATATTAAAGTAACCACTTCTTCTACAAGGGCCAAATTATCTACCATTATACCATTGTTCACTCTTAATTTATAATTAACTACAAAAGTGTGCGATAAAATTATATTTAAACCATTTCATTAAATTTGAAAGTGGGGAAGCAATGCCCATTTTTCAGCAATTTATTCGTATGTTTATTAAAGTTTTTGAATAGGCTATAAAAATAATTTATTTGAATTTCATCTTGAAAAGTGGTAAAAGAGAAATTCATATATCGTGTGGTCTCTTGGAATCAAATATACACTCCCAAACAATAGGAGGATTAAATATTAGAAATATGAAACTCTTCAATCATGCATTATCAATGTAGGATATTTTGAGACTTCTAAAAAATAAAAATTCCATTTGGATTAAAATAATAGAGATTTTTTTTTTTTTCAATCACAAGGGTTATCTTTTGAGGTGGCATGACAACCTGGTCTCTCCAACACATCACAAATTCTTAAAATAGATCATGAATAACTCTAAAAGAAGCACCCTTGGAAATTAGGGAATGGGCACACAATTCTCTTCTAGGATCACAATTAGATAAATTACCTATGTTGCATGAAAATTTATAACATATACTACAAATACATGGAATATGGATTTTTAAGGGATTATTTCCATTTCAATCCTTGGAATCATCTAATTTGGCATGAGGTAAAAATCAAACTCGTATGAAATTCATAGTAAGTTCAAGCTAATTCCCTCTTGTAGACTCTAATCCCTCAAAACCCCATGTGTAGAAATAACACCAGGACCATAACATATGATTAAATTCTCATTGATAAAAAAATTAGCATTTAGTTCTAGGCCACCATGTTAAGAAAAGACAATAGCTTTTTAAAAATAAATTTGGTATCTTTTTGTTTGTAATTTATAAATTCATTGAATAAAACAAATTAAAAAAATTATACTTCCCATTAAAAGGGAAGAAATGGGATAAAATAAGCAAGGTCATCTTAATCCGAGTTAATTTACAAGTTTTAGTAATTTTTAGGTAATAAATAATAATTATTATATTTTATGTTAACCCAGGGATGATGTCATATTTTTAGCAATTTGCATTAATTTCATATGTCATACTCTATATTTTATATATTATTTAGGGGGACTATTTTTAATTAAAATTCCCCTAATGTATCTTGAATATGTTGAGGAGCTAAAATATAATACCCTAGATGTGGAAAATAACTATTAAAAAGAGTGGTTGTAGGTCAATGCCAATCCTTCCACTAGGTAGTAAGGGAGTTAGCTCAAATATTAGGAGGATACTCATTAGGTATGGAGCCTTGAATATTTATAATAAAATCATCATCTACATTATTTAAGTTAAACTTGTTTTAAACTACATGTCAATGAAGTAAAGAGAGGCTCGCTTTACAAATTAAAACCCCAATATTTTTCACACCTTTTTTTAATAGCCTTAAGCTCTTAATCCAAAGGACCAAGGTAAAGGAAACATTGTGAAAATTAAACATGGGATACCACCAAAAGGAGTGAGAATTTATGGAGAAACCATTCCTAAGACCCTCCCCCACCCAAATGATATGGGTTTTTATTTTCTCGCAAGATTCCCAAATTCTCTAGACAATAAAAGTACTTTAATTTTAATAGGCACAGGGGTTATGAGAAGAGTGTGTAACCTAAGGCCTTTTCATGTTCTTCTATCACAAGGAACCCATTGAGAGATAAAATTATGAATCAATATCTTTAGGCTTCATCACCTTCCAGTCCTTGAATAACGTATTTAATGCATAGAACTACACCTTGAAGCCTAATATCCATGATCTCTAGAGCTCCCACTTCTTTAGGTTGATAAAAGATATCCCATGAAACTCTGTGAAATCCCCTTTGTAATTTAGAATCAACCCATATGAAGTCTATTAGAATCTTTTCCAACCTACTAAAGACAACATTAGAAGGAGCCAAATGGGAAGAGTAATAAACATGCATAGATACCAACACTTTGGGGCAAATATGAATCTTACCCACCAAATACAATGATTTTGTTATAAAAAATAACTTTTATTCTCAACCTTTTGAACCACATAGTACCACAAATTAGTTGGAGAGGCTATAAAAGCAAAAGGAATACCAATGAACTTAAACTAAACACTTGCGAAAAGCCACTACCATTGATATACATCTAGATAAGGAGGTTTGGGATAGAGAGAATTGGGATAACAATACATTTTCTTCCATTGAATGGAGGACCTAGAGGCCAAAAACATGTATGAAGACAATCCATAATATTCTTAACCAAATCCTCTTCTTCTTAGAGAGTGAGGAAAGAATCATCAGCAAAATGACCATTAAGCAATTAAAAATCATAATTAGGGAGAGAGATTCCCTTCACCAAGCCTTTGGAGGCATATTTGGCTATAATATAGCTAAACCCTTTAACTACTAACACATAAAGTGAAGGAGCTAAAGGACATACTTGAT
The DNA here is from genome assembly GCA_037957365.1 of Torreya grandis. Taxonomy (NCBI): domain Eukaryota; kingdom Viridiplantae; phylum Streptophyta; class Pinopsida; order Cupressales; family Taxaceae; genus Torreya; species Torreya grandis. The sequence goes on from JARHVA010009984.1 coordinate 189,652, forward strand.
TGATATATCTATGTAGCTCAAACTGAGACGACTAGGCTCCATTAATAATAATACATGCTCTAACATCTTGGAAAATCATATTAACCACTTAAACAAACCTAGGACCAAATACTAGATCTTGGAGTAGGGATAAAATAAAAGGACGCTCAATATGATCATAAGCCTTCTCAAAATCCATTTTGACAAAAATATCCTTTTGACTGGATATTTGATTCCATTCCATGCCTTCATAGATAGGAATGATGTTGTCAAGGATGTATCTATGTTGGTTAAAAATTATTTTCTCACTTTCCCATTCCATCCCTTCCTAGATAGAAATGACTTTGTCAAGGATGTATCTATTCTAGATTAAACTTGTTTTCTCACTTCTAACAATTAAATGAAGGAGATGCTTAAGTTTGAGATCTAATTCCTTAGCAATTATCGTATTATAAATTTTCAACATATTAATAGGTTCCATATTAGTAATAACCTCATGATCACCAACCTTTCGAATAAACATGATGTTACCTTGATTTATAAGAGGTCCTAAAGATTTTATCAACATAGCTTCAGAATAAACCTTATACAGATCTCGACCCACAATGTCCCATAAGGTCTAATAGAACTCATATAGGAAACCATTGATGCCTAGGCGTTTATCAGTCTCCATTTTCATAACCAATTATTTAATATCATTGAGGATTAATGGCCTATCATAGGGAACCCATTCAACATAATAGAGCTTACAAGGGACATATTTAAGGTACTACACAAGAGGAGATTCACACTCAGGATAATTAGGGTGAGCTAAGAAAACACCATGATAATGGTGAACAAAATCTTATAGAATGTCAGGAAATTTGGTAATTCTAGTAGGTCATTCCTTGATAGATTTGATTCTATCAATAACTCTTCTAGAGTGAAGGAGAGAAAAAAGTCCTTGGTGACATTGTCCCCAATTTTTAGCCAATGCATTTGAGCTCAAAGTTGAGATACTTTGGCTTTGTGGGCCTCATAAACTTGAAGCTTGTGATTCCAAAGAGCTGCTTGGGTTTTTAAATGCATGTTGAAAGGGGAGGCCTCAAGCTCCTATGAAATCCAAATGTGTTCACAGTTTGAAGCATTATGAAGAATTGGTAAAAAATAGAAGTTTGTTTACCATAAGCACAAAGAAAGGTGGTAGTGTGAGAAAGAACATTATTCCACCATTGAATCCAACTAGAGTCCCTAATGGGCCCAAGAACCAAATTCCAAATTATGAAAATGTGCCTGATAGTTATATCATGCTTAAGATGAATAATATTGAGATAGAATTGGGTTTTAGTATGATTCACTTGAGGGGTAGACCACTATACATTGAAGCATATAGGAAGATGATCCAATGAGAAGGTGTTAGAGAGTGTTAAAATTGGCCAATCATGAATAGGAGAAAAAAAGAAAAGATCTTATTTAGCCAATAGAGTATGATCTAAAAATTTATGAACTTTATCCTCTCCTTGTCTAAAGTTGGACCATGTAAATTAGGGAAAGTATAAATCCTTCCTCTAGTGGTGGCTTGGATCAAACACCCTAAATTTATTGTGCATGTAAATCCATGCCTCCTATTCTCTAACACACTATTTCATGGGAAGACATCCATCCTTGTATTTAGGAGATTCAACCATGTTAAAATACCCATAAAGGATCCAATGAGTATCTAGAAGAGAGTCTACCAATCATATTCAAATTAGGGTCCATTTTATAACATCATGAGAGGAACACATATTGACCAACCTAATGATGCAATGATCAAATTCAAACACAATCCAAACAACACAATGAGTGGGGTTAGATCCCCAAGACATAATGCTTTGAGAAATATCTAGAGCTAAATTAGTGACAACCCCACCACAACCAAGATCATGTATGGTGTTTTGACAAAGGGCCCCATGCCAAATAATTCATGTTATATTCTACAAGAGAAAGCCAAAGATCTTGACTTATTGTATACAAAGAATTTTCATATTGTTAAAAATTTGACAATTATTCTTGACCACATGATTATGTGGTGGATTAATAAAGCCTCAAACATTCTAGGAGTAGACTAACATTTGAACACATTAAGGTTCATGTCATTTTCATCTGTCAAGTCTTCAAGAGTGTCTAATCGATTAAAAGAGGGTTAGTGATTCATATATTTTTCAAATTGGAAAAGTTGTTACTTGTTTTCCATGTATTCCTCATCATGTAGAGGAGAGGGGATTCAAGAATGTTGGAGGGTGACTTTATGATCGAGGGTGATGAGTTTAAGATCCACTTTTGATAAAGTCACTGAATGAGAGGGTTGTGAGAATTGTGCTTATGAAGCCGAAAGTGGAGTAGCATAAAACTAGCCACCACTTATGATGTGCACATAAGTGAAGGTAAAGGATTGTTAAGCATAGAAATAACATGTTTTCCAATAAGAGTCAATGCACTGGGAAAATTTATCGAGAAATAAGCAAAATAATAAGGTTTAACACTACCTCTTGCCAAGTTATTCTTTTTATTAGTGACAGGGCCACCCTTTTCCTAAGGAGGAGGAGAATGTAGGATTAAGGGACATTCATAAGTTATATGATCTGAGGATTGACAACTAAAGTGAGTATTCAATAAATTGATGTAAATTACATGTTGAGTAAAATAATTATTCAATATTTGAATGTCAATGGACTCTTTGAGATCATAGGCTAGATCCACTTCCACATAGCCCCATTTTTGGGGATGAGCCATAAAATGTTTTGAATCTTTATGGCATTTGAAATTCCCTAAGGATTTTACGAGATGGTTTAAAAAAACCCAGAGGGGGAGAGGCAAACCATGAAACTAAACTCAGATTGGAATTTTCAATTTCACTTACTCCAAAACTTGAAAGTCTTGAATCCAATGGGAGATTAATACAAGCATGTTGTGAATGAACCAAGGACCATGATTAATAATGGCTTTGCAGTGATTTGGGTTGGTGAAGTGAAACTAGCATAAACCCTTGGTAAGCTTATGGACTCCTAGTTTGACACCATGGCCTTGTCAATGGTTACAAGCCCATTGTTTTAAGAGGCTCTTAGGGGGGACTCTTCCCACAAAATAAGAAATCAGAGTGAAGTTTTCAAAAATTTGTAAGATTTATAAAATTTAGGTAGATGAATAACAAGATCAGGTAAGGGGATGTCTATGTTAGCACTAGTACCTTGTGAAAAACCTTTGGAACAAAACTCCTCACTTTTTTTAGTGCCATGATCACTCCCACTCACACCAACTATCTCTCCATTCAAAGATGCAGAAATAGTGAAAACAATTATTTAAAATAGGGGTATGCCTTACCACCCAAAACGTGAATCACCAATCAAAATCAGTAATAAATTCTCAATAAAGCTATATTATACCTAGATCTACATTAGATCAATATTATGGCATAAAAATGGAAAACCCTAGAGGCTCATCAAATCCATATTCTCCTCTCTATGTCCTCGCTCCTAAAGTTTTTCATCTTTATCAAAATTTCATATAGCTTTAATTAAAATGTCACTAAATATTGTACTTAATTTGTTCAAGATTTTATATAGATTTAGATGTACCTTTCCACACAGTTATTCCACCTTTGTCTTAAAAAAAAGGTATATTGTTTTTAATTTTTTACTTTTTTGTATATATTTTATTGGCACTCACCAATGTTTGTATAGAATAAGAAATAATAATTTTATATATTCTCAAGTTAGTTGATGTTGGTCTACGAACTCTAGAGACACCAAATTTTATATCTGCAATATATTTAATTTTTACATTGATATGTATGCACACACACGCATCCAAGTGAGAAAAAATGTAAAAACCTTGATACAGAAGCATCATCCACTAAGGTGTATGTAAGGTCTCTATAGTAATAAAAAGGTTCATCATGGCTTCAATGTCTTTAGTAGCTCATTTAGGGGAATTCTAGAAATTTTCCACAAAATGTCTTATCTAAAAAGAAATTGAAATTCTCCTAAGGAGTTCTAAGGGTTGTGATCAATTGTGGAGGACATGAATCTTATAGAAATGTCCTACTAGATCATTTACTATCTTGTGTGTTTTTACTTCCTAGCAAATGTAACTCCACCTCATGCATTATCTAGAAGATTCTCTACGTTGAAGAACACCAAGAAAAGCATGATAATAAACATTATAAGATCGGTCGAGAGATATTAGGAGGAAATAACCAAGTTTAGAGGATCGAACCAAGCATGGAGCAATCATAAAAAGATGAGAAGTCGAATACCAGTAAGCATGTAGCTAAGAAGGTAGATAAAAGGTCTGTATCTAATAAAACAAGTCTGTATGTAGACAAAGAATTTATGTAATAATATGAAGATTACTCGATTAAGAATTTTTTAAGCTCCCAAATTATGTAAGTACATTGTTTGAACTATTCTATATCTTTGTGTTATGCTTCCATGAAGATTTGTTTGGTTGAATAGATCTGTACACAGAATTTCAGAGGGTAGATTCTGATAAGTGAACGTTGTTTCACATTAAAAGATTGTAGAACATCGAGACATCCTACAAGAGAAAGAAGGGATTGAAAGTTGTTAAAGATAAAATATCCCACTTTTATAGCTCTCGAATATGCAAATGTAGGACTGTGTGACAGTCCATATAAGTGAATTAATTTACGTAATAGATAAGAATGAATGAGTGGAGCGGAAGTATATGTTAATTAGCGTCAGAATTCAATTTAATGAGAGGTTCTAAGAGCCTATATATGGTATAAATCATCATTTGTGGTGCTCAAGTTTATTAAGACTGTGTATAACTAGGGCATAGGCCAACAACAGAAAAATAACTATAGTTTCATTTCTACTCAAGAAAACAAAATCCCAAGATTCGGTGTGTAGGTTCCTTATAGGTGTCTTAAAGCTTGCCAATTAATCAGAGATCTTAAGACACAAAAGTTATTAAGTTTAGAGGATTGTGTATACAAATTTTTAGACAGAATAAAAAAGAAACGACTAGGTATTAAGGAGATAATAGAGGAATATGAAAAGTAGAAGATACCAATATTTTTATTATCTTGAGAAACCAATGAAGAAAATTGGTTTTTCATCTTTAGAGGAAATCCACAAACATCTCCAAGAAGCTGTCTAAAAACATTGTAATGAGTTTAGCATAATGATATCTCTTTCAAGACAAAACAGGCTTAAGACCAATACTGTAGCAGAATTGAGGATGAAGTCAAGTGTTTTTGGAGTCTGTATAAACATTTAAAGGGAATCATTATCAATTTTATAACCTAATTCTATTATCCTTGAATCAAAAGTTCCTTGAATCTTTAACAGAAAGGACTTTGTGTATGACTAATGTAGGTATCCTTTGGATGAGGCAAACTCGAGGAATTTAGATACGTGTTCTTTGATATTGAAGTTTGGACCTTAGATACAAAGGTATATGTGTTTTTGTCCACTAATCTAGACTTGTCGAAAGAGGAAACTCTCATTTTAAAGATTGATTGCCATTCTTGAGAAGCCTAACTAAGTCTGCAGTGTAATGGTAAACTGAATTGTCATTGAGTGTAAATGGTATTGCCTCATGATTGAAGAAATATGCATAAAGGTGAATCTCATGGTATACTTTTCAAGAAATGAAAAGGTGCAGATAACTAGTAACAGGATTGAAGTAAGGTCTTGGTCAACGGGATGTCATTCTATTGAAAGTATACCCTGTTCTAAGTCAGTAAATGGGTCTTATCAAAAATAGAGTTACAAGAAAGTAAGGAGATAGTATTGCAAAGTAAGATCTTTGGTCTTTCAAGACCAATACTTCAAATAGAACCTATTGAGGTAGCACAAAGAGAGAGTTAATTTAAGAATGGTAGTTTTCAAGCAATTTATAAATAGATTATGGTCAAGCTAGATTCAAGAAGCTATTGAAACATACTAGTTAAGTAAGTGGTCATGTTACTAGTGATATCAAATTTAAAAATGGCTGCCAAACATTTATTAATTTTGAAACTGCATGATAGAATGTTTGTGTACTTTTTTTTTATCATTGGTCCAAATTAGAAATTTTTAGCATGTTTTTTTTATGGTCCCAAACCTTCTATCAGCTTCCTCCAATGATTTTCATTCTCCTTTAATTTCCACTTATTCTGAGCTATATGTCTAGAGTGCTTCAATGCTCTTGAAGATTGTCTTGAGTGTTTAGATGATTATAAGGATTGTCCAAAGTGTTAGGACTTCTCTTCAACCCTTTTGTATGGTTTTTTGTAGCTAAATTATTCTCAATTTCTTTGTCTTACCTATTTCACCTTGTGATCACTTGGTGTTGGTTTGCAGGGTTCTAATTTGAATTCAATTGTCCATAAATACAAAAGCATTAATATAATTGAATTAGATAAAAATAAATCTAAATAATTCATTTTATTGTACAAAATCTTTTGAGAACTTAAATATTATAAAAGAAATCAAATAAACATTAAGAGTATTTATTGAAGCACATAATTTGATGTTAGATGCACATTACACTAGTTAGAATTGTTCCAATCCATATTTTCTATTTTTCAATATTGTTATTGCTGAGGGATATGATAAATATCAATATATTTTAATTAATATATGGTTTAACTTAACCACTAAAATTTATTTTATTTTTTATAAAATTTTCAATATTAATTTTATCTAATTAAAATAAAAAGAAGAAATGTTTTTTTTTTTTTTTTTAAAAAAAATGTAAATGATCAAAAATCAAAGTGCAAATATCTGAGAAAAATTTTAATATTAGAATTAAGCAAAACATTCTTGAAATCAGTTTATGTCCCCAATGCTCATTATCTCAGGAAAGGAGAGAATGTTTCTAAAAGACTTCATGTTCAATGCTAAGGTCTAGAAATAAAATTAGATACAGCTGAAATGTTTACCCTATTTTTAAAATTAATATTAATTAATAAAGCTTGGTTACTACTTTACACACACAATTATTTAACCCAGTTAAAAGTAATTAGGTATTTGTAATCGATTTATCCGCAAGCAACCAATTTGTGCTGAATTAAGTTTCTTCTAACGGTGATCTTGCTGTGTTCTTGGAAAGCAAATTTTTCATTTAAACGTCTTCTATTTACATTATTAACCAGGAAGAAAACTAATCTTTATTTGCGTTTCGGTTGAGGTATTGTTGTGGTTTTAGGCAGTAATAATTATTGCATGACCCACCCATCTTGGCGAATTTGCAAGCAGTAGTTGAACTCAAGTGCTATAAAACTATTTTCCTTTGCCAATCTGAGGGCGAAGTTCAGTTTGCAAAGATGTTACACAGTTGTGTTTTCAAGATTTTCCTTTTAACACTTCTGTCAATCCAATTTGCATTCTCAAATAAGAACATGAGTGTGGACGAGTTTCTCAATTATGTCAACCCGCCTGCAATTCATAGATATAAGGTTACACCACCATTGTTTTCTCTAACCATAGATTCTAATATGAGTTTTTTAAATTTAATTGGACGTTGTATTGATATAACTTTCTGTGATTTATTTCAAAGTCCTGACTAACAAGATATACGCTTCAATTTAATTTTCTTCCCATATCATGTTAAGCAGGACGAAGATGGAGGTGGCATCTTGTGTGTGAGATTCCAGGATCAGCTCACTTTGAGATCACAAACCTCCCATAATTCCTCTACTTTTGTATGAGATTCAATTTTTCTTTTAACCAATTCGAATTGTTAGATAAGATATACCAACGGATGCTAAAAGACTGATTTTAAAAATTGATACACAAAACATAGTATTAGAATTATGTTAATGTCTACTTTTGTATTTTACGAGATGGAAATCAACAGGTATTAAAAATGGGGGTAACAACACAATTCTTAATACCAGCTGATTGGGTTGATGATGGAAAGGGGCTTGATGGTTATCTAGAACTGATGGTGGTGTATGTATTAGTTTAGTACAAATATTAGTATGTATTCAAATTGTTAAATATTATTTTGTAATAATGAAGATTTTAAAGAACAAGTAATTTCAAAACATATAAATAAATGATAAGGTATTTTCAAAAATTTGGTGTGAATGTGTTTTGTTTTAAAATTGAAAGTTTGAAAAAAAAAGGAAAGCTGAACAAATAAATATATTCATCTTAGCCAATCGAATATAAATGTATACATAATCTATATTTTAGAAATAATGTAATTTTTTTTTACAGAAAAAAATAAAATTTATAAATTTAAATGTAATGCTGAGTACCCATATATCTCTATGGCATACGTTAATTGTTTAAACTGCAAACTGTTTTATCATGGGAGGTAATGACAATTTATTTCGTTGGGTTAGGGAAAGAGAGGGTCGACAAAACTTAATGGAGGGAATTACAGTCATTCATGTCCTCCTGAAACGTTAGTCTTGAGGGAAGTGAAGAAGGAAGACGTTCTCAGAGCGGGTGGGGTAGCCAAGTACACCAAAAAGCCTTCTCCTGCAATCTTCAATTCTCTTGCTGACCCTGACACCACCCCCTCTCACAAGGTTTATACATAGTGTATACCATAAGTTTGAATTCAATTATATGTCTATATGTACGTCTAATTATTATTCTGTGAATCAATGAATTTATTAGTATGCAGTTGTCGAATTTACATTCGATAACCCAATAGTTGGAACTAGTGCTTCCAATAGTGTGTGGAAGCCTCATGTTGCAGAAGACGCCCATTATAGTTTGAGCCAAGTTTGGGTGAGTGAACAAAACCGCCTTGAGACCATGGAAGTAGGCTGGCATGTAAGTAAATTCAATTTATGTTATACATGCCATTATCAGAATTTAATGTTTTCTAAAAGATCATTAAAAGGTAAAACTTTGCTACATTGTAAACCTCTTATCCCTTCAAAGCTAACAATGTATTACGTTGTTATCTTTACAAAATTGATAGAACTCTATATATAAACTCATCCTGAACAATTTACTAAACACCTCTGGCTTTCTTATTGAAGCACACTTCAGGTGGATCCTCAAAGATACGGTGATGATAATCCAAGGTTTTTCACATATTGGACTGTAAGTTTAGTAGCTTTGACATCAAGTTTGTGAGTTTAAGTTTATTAAGAAAAATGATTTTGTTAATTTTTTATTTTATTTTAATTTTAATTGGATATCTGTGGATTATAATCATAATCAAAATATTTTTATTTTAATTTGATATCAATTTTGGAGAAATAACTGTTTATGAAAATTGAGTGAATCTTAAATATTTATGTTTACAAAAACTTATTTATCATGAGTTCACTTAGATGTAATACTATAAAATGAAGTTTTATATAAAAATATTATACATTTATGTTGATTAACTAAATTTTATAATTTTTATTTTCTTTCTTTTAAAAAGATTTAATTATATTAAATTTAAATGAATCTTACCCATATTTTCAATATGAGTAGTGGTTCACATGAACCTCTTTTTCGTGAGCTCATCTAAATGTAATGAGATGAGATGACTGACTGAGCTTTGTAAACTCTGACCAAATTGACTCTTGCATGAAAAGCTGGCACATTTGGGGTTGACTGACTGAGTTTTATAAACTCTTCTTGAAAGTTTCAACTATCCGTTAAAATTGAGTGAATTTTAAATACCCATATTTTCCTGAGTAGTGGCTCGCAGGAACCCCATTGTCATGGGCTCACTTTGACGTAATAATATGACATGGACTGATAGGAACACTTCCTGAATTAGCTCTGCATAAAAGTTTAGTGACTGAGCTTTTTAAGCTCTTCTTGAAAAATGAGTCTATGGAAATTGAATCCATATTGACGTCCTGAGGAAAAACCCACACCAAATGCATTAAAAAAGGTTTTTTTTTTTTTTATAAATTTTCAGGCTGACAGATACCAAAACACTGGCTGCTACAATACCTACTGCCCTGGATTTGTTGTACTGAACAACTTTGTGCAGAATTTCGGAAACCCACTCAAGCCAACAAAGATTCATGATTCAAGCCAATATGAGCTGCCCATAACTATTATATTAGTATGTCATATCTCTGCCATGGAATCCATTTCCTGATTTCTAATCATTTGTCAAATTTCTTAATGTAATTTCTTTGTTGGAATGTAAACAGTCTGAGAGATATGGAGAACCAGTTTGGGACTTAAAGGTGAATGGGATAGTGGTGGGATATTGGCCATGCAATTTATTTAGATTTATAAGCAAATCTTCTTCCCTAATTGTATATGGAGGAGAAGTATCGTACTTATCAAAGAGGACAGGAGAAGCTTTCAGCAAGACAGAGATGGGGAGTGGACGGTTTCCCTCAGGAGGATGGAGGGCAAGTGCAGACATCAGGCAAATACAATTCTATGGAATGAATGGAACGGACAACTTTACAGTGGATAAATTTCTCATGGTCTCAAACACCAAATGTTATGACATTGTTGTTGGAAAGGATAATGATTTTGGAGGGCTTCACATCTTCTATGGGGGCCCTGGTGGTGGTGCACAAGATTGTCGAACATGATTAGCATTTGTTGATACATTTGTTTTCAAAAATTTGTAAAAGAAATCATAAAGAGGAAATTTTTTTTCTTTATGGATTCTTCTGTGTACCTGTTGGTATCCAGTGGGCTGATTCCTTCAGCCCAGTGTCCACATCTATGGGGATATATTTTACAATCATTAGCACACAAAAACTTGTTCTCCTTAAAGATTCGGCATAAATTTTGAGAGCTATAAAACTTGTATCTCTTCCGGTTTATTTTATTTCTCATGGGCGAAATGTGTTTCACATCAAATTTTATCTCACTATTATTTTTATCTTCATTGTAGTGAGCTAACCGTATCATTGAGCAGAGCTAGATTAGTTAATATATGACTTTGACGCAATGAATCTCTTAAGCATAACAATTTATTAAAAAATAAACTGATTTTTAAAAGGAACTAAATTAAAAATAGAAAAAAAAATTAAAAAATAAACTTATATTTCCACTTCGATTTTTATAATCGACAAGGGTGAGGCAAGAGAGTGCAAAGTTTACTCTTATTTTGTAGACTTCCATAAAGTCTTTTAACATTGTTCTTTGGCATTAACTCGTTGATAAGTTTAGGGCTTGGGGTGTTCTAGAATTTGCGGTTTCATTTATTGCGAGACTTTATAAATTTATTGTTAACAGAGTGTATATAAGTATTGGTGAGAATATAAATTAAAATCTTATCAAATATTATCGATATATTATGATATTTTATGAGTAGGTAATAGAAAGAGATATTGGTTTAAAAATTGCGATAAAAAAATCTTCGAGTAATCATTATTGACTCCCTTGCCACCTTAATATACATCCAAGGAAAAAAAGTAACACAATTATACCATTTAAGGGAGAGATTACTAAGTGTTTTTTCCATCTGCAGTTTGACAACTCAAGACAATGAAATCTAAATCAAGGTTTACACTATATAATGTTCATTCTTTTTGTTATATTGTCAACTAATAGATTTGTTGTTATATGAGTAGTTCATGGCTTCATGCCACCTAGTATTGTTATATCATCACAATTGCTACCACCTAGTATTGGTATATCATCACAATTGCTACCACCTACTAATGTTGAATTGAAATAGCTTCTATAACAATTGCTCATTGAATATTTTCATTGATATTCTAACTAATGTTGAATAGTCATGGACCTTGGTTCTATTCAACAAACAGTCGAGTTGAGGTCAATAAAATGCAACGATTCAACAATTATTATTATTATTATTATTATTATTATTATTATTATTATTATTATTATTATTATTATTATTATTATTATTATTATTATTATTATTATTATTTATTATTATTATTCCAAATTAAAGAGATGATTTTCCCAAGAGAAAGAAACACATGTAGATTTTTGTTTAACGAGGGGACATGTTTTTCCTAAGTGAATTCTTAATAATAAAAAAACAAGAAATATTGCCTAAACAAGGGTTTTGAGATGAGGATATTAACACAAAGTAAAGTAAGAATCAAATTGTTCTTGAATGTGCTACCAACTACATATTTGAAGAAATTAAGAGAGCAAAAAAACAAGAATTTAAACAAGAAAACAAGAACTGAACCACTTGCTACTGCAATTTCTTGAAAATAAGATTTTATTGATCTTCTTTTTCCTTTCATTACATTGCTACACCCAAGGCATCTATAAATAGATTTTCTTGGCAAATTAAACTAAAAATAAACTAATTATTTAACTGATCCTTAACTAATCTTCTAACTACTTGAACAAATTGACTATTAATTGCTTAAACTAACTGATCTCTAACTATTTGTTAACTAACTATTTGTTAACTAACTGATAGTTAACTGTTGTGCATGCATGAGGAGGAGGGAGGTGGAACAGTCAGTTAAGTTGTGGATGGAGAAATTATCTCCAGTTGATTTCCAGTTTTTAACACTCCCCCTTAATTTCTACCACTAACAACTTCAGCATTTACAATGCCTAAATTTTGTCATTCTTGCCACAGCTACGGTGCTAGTAGCTGTCATTGATGGCATACATTTCTTCACTCATTCTATCTACCAGCTTCAACTAGGATGCTTTTCTTTTGTAGAATACACTACCTCTCATGCATAATACACTGCCTTGCGAAATACATCACCTTATATGTGGAATACACCACCTTGCAAAATACATCGCCTTATATAGCCTAGATTGAGGCTGCGAACAAATACAATTGCTCAATGAGCTTTCACTCAACATTTAAGACTGAGGAGTAGCCTGTCGAAAGGCTATCAACAAACATGCTTATGTCCAATACTGTAAGCTTCCTGCTTGCTTACCTTTCTTTCACCTGATGCTTAATTGTTCAGGTTTCCTCCCAGGACTCTGTTGGCTTCTTTCCATGTTGGTCTAGATTTGCCAATGATCAGCTTGATCTTTAGACACTTTGACAACTTCACTCGCTGTTCAACACACACACTTTCATAGCTTCACTCGCTATGTAACTCAAGCTCTGTAGAGCTCAACTTTTCAAACACAGCACTACGGTCGTCAATGCTATAATTTGAAGAGATTTGTCAGCAAAAATAGAGTATTTAAAAATAGAAAAATAAAAATAGAAATATAAAAAGGGATGCTCTAGCATTCATCTTGGAAGCATCTAAGCACTTTCTTCGGAGCAATCTATCCACACTCCTCTTCTTCTTCACCGCTGCCTTTGGCAATCTTCTTCAAGCTACTAGGCTCTTTTCAACACCTTCACAGCTTCTTGGATATAAATCCTCCTTTTTCTTTTTCTTTTTTCTGTTTCTTTTTTCTTTTTTCTTTTTGGGTTCACTTTCTTTCTTTCTTTCTTTCTTTCTTTCTTTCTTTCTTTCTTTCTTTCTTTCTTTCTTTCTTTCTTTCTTTCTTTCTTTCTTTCTTTCATTCATTCATTCATTCATTCGTTCGTTCATTCGTTCATTCATTCATTCATTCATTCATTCATTCATTCATGGCTTAAAAACAAGAACTTAAACAAGAAAACAAGAACTGAACCACTTGCTACTACAATTTCTTGAAAATAAGATTTTATTGATCTTCTTTTTCCTTTCATTACATTGCTGCACCCAAGGCATCTATAAATAGATTTTCTTGGCAAATTAAACTGAAAATAAACTAATTGTTTAATTGATCCTTAACTAATCTTCTAACTGCTTGAACAAACTGACTGTTAACTGCTTAAACTAATTGATCTCTAACTATTTATTAACTAACTATTTGTTAACTAACTGATAGTTAACTACTATGCATGCATGAAGAGGAGGGAGGTGGAATAGTCAGTTAAGTTGTGGATGGAGAAATTACCTCCAGTTGATCTCCAATTTCTAACAATATTCATCTCTTAAATACCATGCTCTGAATGGATTGACATTACTGGGACCTCTCCACATCTTATCGGATCTGATGTGCATAGCAAAGCTACTTAAGAGGAATAATAATAACATCGTATAATTATAACCTTTCATTATCAAGCTTTGTTTTCCTTGTATTTATTTTAGCTTTTGTAGAAGATGGAAAATGTTTCAATGCCACCACAACTATTACTTTCCTACATTTAACAATATTGTGAATAGATCGAGCTTTTTTTTGCTTGTATTTGTGTTGGTAACTTGAAAGCTACTTTTGTATTGAATATAATTTATGAGGAATTTGTCAACACTACCACAACTATTATGTTCTGACATTTAATGAATGCACACAATGCATCTGACCATTCTTATTATCCAAATTTTTAAAAGAATAAGAAAATCCCTCCATGTTCCTTCCAATCTTCAAATCCTGATTAAAAATTAAAATATTTGTTACAAATTGCATTCTATCATGAATTCTAATCTTCAAACCCTGATTAAAAATTAAAATCTTTTCTGCAAATTGGAGTCTATCATGAATTCTTGCTCGATGCTCGAAGCTTATTTATTAAAATATTTGATACAAATTAGAATCTATCGTGACCTTTAAGAGGCTCAAGATTTCACATGCCTAAATTCCATGGCTATTGTAAAGGGAAATGCAACACTGCCTCGACATTTGAGGATTTTTATTTTTAAATTATTTTATTTTGAAATAAATTTTTTAAATTATATTGATTATCTTAATTTTAGAGTTGTATATTTTTGAGAAAGTAATGAATTTTTTTTATTAGTAATTAAAAGTTGTCAGGGTCCTCACCCATATATTAGATTATAAAAATGTTACATTGATTACATGAAACCAATAATTATAGGGTGGAAAACCTAGGATAAACATCAAACATCATCCAATAGATAAGATACATACATATTTATACAAAGCATGAATACGAGGTATAATCACCTAAAATTACCAAAAAAAACCACACATAGATTAACAAAATATGAACCTAGCATAGAACTAACATGAGACCAAAAAAAACCCTAGAATAGTTTGTCACACTCCCAAAGGTGAGAGCAAGACCACATCCCCACAGACACCACTCAAGAGACTAAATCTCAATAAAATAGTGTTGCGGAGAGAAAGAATCGAACCATTATGGAGATGGCACGTACTATGTTGGCAGCCTCACATTTACCTAAAGAAATTGGGCTAAGGTAGTTGCAATTTCTATTTATATCATGAATAGGTGCCAAACAAGAAGTGTGAAGAACAAAGTCCCTCGAGAGGCTTGGACAGGTAAGAAAAATAGTGTTTCTCATTTTAAGGTATTTGGTTGTGTTACATATGCACATGTTTCAGATGAGTTGAGGAAAAAATTAGACAATAAAGGACAAAAATGTATATTTTTTGGCTATTCATAGAATACAAAGCTATATAATTTATTTAATCCTATCAATAGGAAGGTTATAATTAGCTGTAAAAATTTAGTTTGTGTAGAATGAAGCATGGGATGGAAGTGCAGAGTGGAGTATAAACATTATTCCTACTATTCCTCATGATGATATGGTAGATAAAGTGTTTCCATCATTAATTACAACTCAATAAATAGCTCCTTCCACTCCTAGGACAACACCAGAAGTTGTAGCTCAAGCTACGCCCCCATTTATAGCATGGAGATATTCAAGGTTTCTTCCCACACTAAGAGTACATCAAAATCCATAGGTAACCTCAATAACATCTACATCATCTGATACCCTTAGAGTAGCTCCATCTAGCACTCCAAGTAGTTATACATATTTAGATCCAACTCTAGCAAGCATGCAACCACAAAAAATAAGGAGTTTGATTGAGTTACATAATGTTTATACAACAAATTCATTTTTAGTATTTGATTTATTTTCTCATGTAGATGATCCATTAACATTTGAATAAGTTATGAGTGATGATACATGGGCACAAGGCATGGATGAAGAGATTGAGTCCATTAAGAAGAACCAAACATGGGAGTTGGTCGATTTCCTGAAGGCAAGGATGTAATAAGTATAAAGTGGATTTATAAGACTAAACAAGATGCTGATGGAAAGGTGAAAAATCATAAAGCAAGGCTAGTTATAAGGGGCTTCACATAATAATCTGGAGTAGATTTTAATGAAACATGTGCCCTATTGCAAGGTTGGACATAATTAGGATTGTATTGGCTATTGCTACCCATAACAAGTGGTCCATGTACCAAATGGATGTAAAGTTAACATTTCTAAATGGATATCTAGATGAGGAAGTGTATTTTGAACAAACACAAGGCTATGAGATAGTAGGTCATGAATATAGGTTGAAGAAGGCACTTTATAGATCAAAGCAAGCTCCTAGAGCTTGGTGTTAGGTTGTGGAGCTAAAATCTTCACCAGGATGCAAATAGGAGGAGGCTGCTGAGTTACAGGCAACCAACATCAGTCATCTTCAGTGTTCACAGTAATCGATGTCAGTTATGGGTCGGCTGACATCAGTCAGATAGGCATTGACGTTGACAGCCTGTGTGTGCATGCGTTTGCATGCGACTCCCGAACTGGTCTATTTTTGGATGGATAGTTTGTTTGCATGTTAAGGACTAATTTTAGTCTTGGAGCTGTGGTTCTAATTATTGTAATTAGAAGTCTAATTATTGTTTGTATGGGATCTATATAATAGACTCATGGGCTGTATTGTAAAGTGTGCTGATAGAGAGAGCAAGGTTAGCTCCTTCAAAGGGAAGAGATCAAGGTTAGCTCCTCTTAGCACCACAGTGCCAAGTGTGTATGATCAGGTAGATCTATAGGAGAGCAAGATCTGATAGAAGATCCACAGGGGTGCTGGTTGGGAGAATCATAAGGAGTTGGTGAGGCAAGGACAAGGGTTCTTTTGGGTGTGTATGATCTCGGTCGGTAGGTGGGCAAGGCCAAGTTGATCTGTGATATAGCAAGATCAGGTGAGATCTACATGTGTAAGCAAGATCAGTTTGATTTGCAGGTTGTTGTAAGTTCATGGGAGATCTACTTGGAATGCGTTGTGTACTCGGTTGAGTATGTGTGTATACTCGGTGGTACTGGCAGTAGTGATACTGACTGGTTGAGGTGAACAATAACTCTGTGTTTGAGTTGTTTGTTGTGACCGTGATTGAGAGAGTGAACTCTTGAAGGTGAATTACTGTACACCGGGTGTGGGAAGCTTGAGAGGTGTGGGAAGAAGAGTGTGGCACTTCTTTATTGTAATTTCCTTCTGGATGAGTATTAATACAATTGGGTATTGTCTCTCATATTCTGTGTTGTTTCTGATTTCTTGTTACTTGTTACTTCTGGTTAAATTCTGTATTTAGTTGCTTATACAAGGTAATCAATTGTGCTCCTAGATCTTAACAAAGTGGTATCAGAGCCTTATGTTCTAAAATCCTGACAAGTGGTAGTAGAGCTCAGGTTCACTAACAGGTGGTTTAGATCTGTTTAGTGTGTTTTGATTACAGGTCACTCACAAGGGTTTCTGTTTGAGTGGGAGTAAAGCAATGGGAGAAGAAAGTAAACTAAGAATGGAGAAGTTCAATGGCAAGAACTATCAATTATGAAGGATGCAGATAGAAGATTATCTGTATCAGAAAGATCTATACTTACCTTTGGGTGGAGTTTCAAGCAAGCCCATAGATATGAAAGATGAAGAATGGAATGTTCTTGATAGAAAGGCTTTGGGATCTATAAGGTTGAGCCTGACATCTTCTGTGATTTCCAACTTGTCACAGGAAAATTCAACGATAGAGTTAATGGATACTTTAGCAAATTTATATGAAAAGCCCTCAGCTTCAAATAAGGTATATCTTATGAAGCAATTATTTAATTTGCATATGCAAGAAGGTGGATCTGTATCTAGTCATCTTAATGATTTCCATGCAATAGTAAATCAGTTAAATTCAGTCAAAATAGTGTTTGATAATGAAATTATGGCTCTCTTGATTTTATGCTCTTTACCAGAAAGTTGGCATAGTTTGGTAATGGAAGTTAGTAATACTGCATCTGCTACAAATATCTTGAAAGTAGATGATGTTGTTAGTGTAATCTTGAATGAAGAAATTTGCAAGAAAAGCACAGAGGAGACATCAGGTAATGCTTTAAGTATTGAAAGTAGGGGAAGGCAAAAAGAGAGACGCAAGCAAGGGAGATCAAGGTCTAAGTCAAAGATGAGCAATAGATCCAAATCTAGAAATGGAAAAAGAAAGATAACCTACTGGAATTGTGGAAAGAAAGGGCATGCAAAGAAAGATTGTTGATTGAAGGTTAGAGAAGAAAATTAGCATGGAGGTAATGAAGAAGCAAAAGTTGCAGGTATTATTGCACAAGATGCTTTTACACTTTCTTTGGATAATAGATTAGAATCTTGGGTTGTAAATTCTGGTGCTTCTTTCCATGCTACCCCAAATAGAGTATTTTTCCATGGTAAGGTACATGGAGACTTTGGAAAGATTTATTTAGGGGTTGGTGAGCCTTGTCAAAGTATTGGCAAAGGGGAAGTGCGGCTGAAATTGTAGATGACTAACACACGGGTGTTGAAGGATGTCATGCAAGTCCCAATTCTGAAGATGAGGCTAATTTCTTCAAAAAATCTGGGTGATGAGAGATGCATAGGAAATCTCATAGCGGATGCACTTGAATTAGCATGTGGTAAGAAATTAGGTACTCTTTATCTACCTGCTTGTATTACTGATTCTTCTTCTGTTGCAAAGACGTGGCTTTGTAGGCTTGGTCACATGAGCAAGAAGGAGATGCATGTTCTTAAGAGGAAGTCACATGTGTTTGAAAAACTTAAGAACTAGAAAGCCTTGGTGTTTATGGAGGAGATGCTGGAAGAATAATTGATTACTGTTGTGTAAGCAACTAAACATGGAATTAATTAGAAGTAATAAGTAACTAGAAACTAGAATCAGCAAAGAACAAGAGATACAAAAAATAATGAAAATTTGTATTAAACTCTTCTAGAGGGAAATATAATTGAAGAAATCTCTCTTTCTTCCACACCTCTCAGATGTAAATATCTCTTTCCCTCAAGAGTTCTCTCTCACAATTACAAACACAATTCAGCCTTTTGAATTGTCTTCTACATCATACAAGCTATGAAGATCTATCCCTATTATAAAGAATTAGGGATCATGAGTTATGCATTCTCCATCATTAGATACACCTCCTAATCAAAGGTCCAAACTAGTCCATGCCAAAAATAGAAATGTGGACTTAATACCAACAGTTCAACTTATCATGCAAACAATCTGTTCATCCCACGAAAATAGAATTTTGGAATGCATAGGTGACTGACGTCGGTCCCTGTCTACCTGCATGTGATCGACGTTGGCCGATACATAACTGATGCCAATAGCTCCCAATCGACACATGACCGACGTTGATCGAACCTGACCGACGTCGGTGATTGTGTAACTCCAACAACCTTGCATTTCGCTCATCTAGTGTAGCTTTTAGCTCCACACCTCAACACTTGGTACAACCACATTAACTCATATCTCATTCAAAATGGTTTACAAAGAAATGGTTGTGAGCCAACCTTATACATCAAAGTTAACAAGCAAGTTAAAATTTTAATTGTTTATTTTTATGTAGATGATCTAATCTTTATCGATGATCTTATCATAGATGCTTTCAAAATAGCAATGAATAGTGAATTTGAAATGACTGATTTGGGGCTTATGAGATATTTTTTGGGCATCGAAGTCTATTAATCCAATTATTATATATTTATTTCTTAATCCAAATATGCAAATGAAATCTTAAAGAGATTCAATATGGTAAAGTGCAAGGCAGCCCCAACACTGGTCATGATGGGATTAAAACTATGCAAGGAGGATGATGAACCATGTTAGGATCCTACATTGTTCAAGAGGCTGGTTGGAAGCCTTATGTATTTGATGGCCATATGACTTGACGTTATGTATGGTGTAATCCTAATTTAAAGGATTATGGAGTCTCCAAAAGACTCTCATTGGTAGGCCGGTAAGAGAATATTGAGGTATGTGAATGGAACACAGGACTTTGGGATATTGTATTCCACTTCAAGTGATTTTAGTCTTGTTGACTACATGGATAGTGATTGTGGTGGTAGTATAGATTATCAAAAAAGAATTTTTGGGTATGTTTTTTTCATTTGGTATAGGTGTTCTGTCATGGGCTTCAAAGAAACAACCCATTGTGACTCTTTCTTTAGTAGAAGTTGAGTATGTGGCAACCACTAGTGTAGCTTGTCAATATATTTAGATGTGAAGGATGTTGAAAGATTTAATGTAAGATAAAAAATAAGCCACTAAAATATTTTGTGACAACAATTCAGCCATTACATTGTCCATAAATTATGTTTTTTATAAGAGAACTAAGCATATTGATAATAGGTGCCATTTTATTAGAGAGCTTGTCAACAATAAAGAAATTTGCCTAAATTTTTACAGGTCTAAAGATCAGTTTACTGACATATTTACAAAGCCATTGGCAAAAGAGACATTTCAGTATTTACGAAGTTGTTTAAGAGTTTTTGATTATGCAAATGTATATAGCTCTGAAGAGAGCTCTAAAAATGTGCTCCAAAGATGGATTATTTGAAGATGTGCTCCGAAGGGAGCTCCAAAAATGTGCTCCAAAGACAGATTCTTTGAAGATGTGCTCCAAAGATGGATGCTCCAAAGATGTGCTCCAAAGATGATGCTTTGAAGATGTGCTTTGAAGATGATGCTCTGAAGATGTACTCTGAAGATATGTTACAACATATCTAGAGTAGTTTGATACAGTTTTTGAAGATACCTAGTAGTTCAAATTAAGGAAGAGTATCAGATACATTAATTGTGTATAGATGGGAATTTATTGACAAATATTTGGTCTACCTTGTTTTTTTTTATATCATGGATATTTTTTAATTATTGTCCATTTTAGTTCATGTGCACTGTAGCTCACATTTATTTTTTATTTTTATATTATCTATTGGCTTGAGCCCTATGCAAAATAGAGTGGAGTCTAGAAAGAAAGGGAAGGGGCCTTCTTGTTTTAAGTAAGTGCATGCGTGTTTACTATAAGATAGGGGTAACATATAACTAAAAGGAGTAGAAAACTCTAGAAGAGATATACAATGAATGTATTTAGTGTAATGTGCAGCTTTAGCTACTATTTTTCATGGATGAATATATGCATATAGCTCAAGCTATTTTTAGATTTGATTTTATAAACAATCAATTTGTTATGGTTTTATTATTCTTAATTTTCTTAGTTGTTTCATTTTTTTTCTATGCTCTATTTTGTTTATGTCTAATTTTATCCTCTATTCTTTAGCATCATGTATTAGAGTTTTAGCTCTAGTTTCTATCAATTTAATCCCTTCACCTTCCACATTCCTTCCCACTCTTCAAATCTTGATTAAATATTAAAATATTTGTTGCAAATTGCATTTTATCATGAATTATAATCTCTAAACCCTGATTAAAAATTAATTATTTTTTAATAAATAGGAGTCTTATAGAGAGGATTACAAAGCAAGTTAGTCAAGCATTAGTCCATAAACAATGAAACATGCATAGAGAACTAACTAACCAAGCCTATCTATTTATATGAGAATTACAAAGGATAACAAGAAATAAATGAAAGAAAGTAACACCATATTACCTTCTCAAATGGATTCACCATGCCCATGTGACTCAAAAACATGTTCTCCCTTGATCAAGCATCCTTGTCTTTGTCAACAATGGTGGTCAGCTCCTCCAATTCTTCAAGAACACTCCATAAAACCTAGGCTCTTGATTCCAAATCACTAAACTAGCATATCAATGAAGCTTGCAAACAAAATCTATGATCAAATGCAAAGCCTTGTGGAAATAATTTAGCACTATAACTTTGTAATATTCAATCTTAGAAATGATGTTCATGGCCTCTCTATTTACATATTTTTGAGATTGATCAGGATCAACCTGAACCATCCATCTTGAGATGAAAATGTGTGGTTGACAATAATCCTAATATTTAGAATTAAATATATAATTATCTTCATCATGACCTTGGAAGAAGGGGCATTAAAAAGGCATGAGAGGCATTTATGGGCATTAATCCTGATATTTATGGCATTTATGGCTTAGGGATGTCTTACCAAGAAATGATGTCACCTAATGATGCATATAATAAGAATCACTTTTCAAAAATAAATATTCAAAAACTCTCATGGAAAATCCACTTAAACTCTTGATTTGGATTAATTAGCCTTAAAGAAGGTTAATCAACATTTGTGTAATTATTTGAAAATTGGCCCTCAATTAATCAAAGTGGTCAGAAAGTCAATTTACTGAGTTATAATTTGAATCGAGAAGAATTAGAAGGTGATGTTAGATGTGTTGGAACCATATTTCCATTTAGGATGTTACCAACAACAAATAATAAAGGTACATGATGTGTACCGATGAATTAGAAGAAAAGAGTGATCTAGAGCACAAAAGGCAAAATCGTCATTTTGACTTGAAATGAATTGATCAAAGTTAGCTAGCCCATAAATTGTATTTCCCCATTTATGGATACTTTGACCTAAATTGGCACTTTTAAATGATAAGTTTGAACCACTTAGCACGTTTCATGGATTTGACCTAAAATGTGCATTTGAGTGCAATTCGAGTAAGATTGATAATCTCAATATAAATGATGTTAGGAATTGAATGTCTACATTTTTTCCTTATTTTAAAAGGCGTAGCGAGACATTCAAGTGAAGCAAAATATTTTCAAATAATATATTTGTCAAAAACAAATTGGAACAAACCCATGAGGCCCCCTCAAGAGGACATACTAGGATAAAAGAGAAATATGAACTCTCAAAAAGAGAGAGAAAGTGAGAGGTTAACCCATGGAATAGATCACATCCATATGAGTTAATGCTTGCACATGTAATTATCATCAATTATCAAAATATAATTAGAAGTATAATAGGCCCAAGAGATGGGGGGGAATGAGAAAGATACAATCCATAAATGTAAGGGACACACAGTAAATGTACCCAATTTGAGAGTACAAGCTACGTGTTTATGACATTGATCAATCCTGAGACAAGTTGCACACTAAAATATTGCCATTGTGGGCTTTAATGTGGATATCTTGGAATTATAGGAAAAGGGAGAAAGTTCTACTTTAGGAAGGGAAGCACCACTAGAATGGGGTCTCTAAAGAGAATATAATAAGAAGTACCCCAGTAGAGCAGATTTGATCATGATAAAATAATTGTGCCCTAGTAGGGTGAATCTTGATCATTGATAAAGAATAAAGATTGATTTTTCCCCTATAGAGATGATTTGATTTAGACATGGTTTAGATGTTGTTCTCTAGCATGGGCATTTGGCAAGCAAAATAACTCAAGGATATAACTGAAAAGATACATTAAAGTGAGTAGGTGCAAACGTATATGTGATGGTGTAATGGCTTAGAAAGCCATACACAACCAAGCATATGAGAATGCACAAAGTGATGAGAGAGATGAAAAGAAGAATGGAAATAGCTAAGCTAACCTCAATAGAAATCAAGCGCTACCTACATAGTTCCATGGAATCATGTTCCAACATGAAATTTAGGCCAATGTAGTTCACCCAAGTTTGGGAGAGAATTGGATGAGGGATGATGAAAAATGACCAAGAATTGATTAGACTCATAATATATGAAAATAGATACATGTCTATGCATAGATAAAGAAGCCTGAAATGCATGCTACCAAGAAGACTAATTCCATACCATGATCCTAGGTTTTGTAAAGTAGACTTGAGAATCATTCATCAGCGCTGATGTTGACATTAAGACATTGAGACATGAGCACAAAGTGCTTACTATAGAAAAAGAAATTAGGCATCATAAGTATGAGTAACTTAGCATGACATAAGATTCTAATTACGTTGAGCCAGTTCAAATTTGAATATATATAACTAAAGATGATGGTAAAATAATGACCAAAACTAGAATTATAGCGATTTACATTTAAACAAAAAAGCAAAAAAAAAAAGAAAGATAAACATAAATGAACCTAACTTGAAATCAAGATATGATCTATCAAGACTTAAGTAGGAACAAAAAATGTTTAAAAATAAAGGAAATAACAACTTGATAACATAAGATCGAGATATGAATAATCAATATCTATGCGAACCATCAAGTGGTACTTGGAAAAAACACAAAGAAGCAAAACCAAATAGGAAAACAAAATACTAGACAACAAACAACAATCAAATAAACACACACAAACAAAAACCAAGTTAGTGCAGTTTAAAGATAAATGTTCATGCATGCGTGGTAGATGCATTATTTTCTACCACATCATAACAAAGAACAATGACAATTATTCCTTGATTAAAGAGGAACAATGATAGAAGAAATTGGGGAAGAGAAGAAAAGGAAGGGGTTGGCTGAGTTGACTCCAGATGCATAAGACAAGTGGCTGTTGCCTACATAGTTCCATGAATGCATTTTCCAACATGAACTTCAGGGCAAATATAGTTTTCCCAAGCAATGGCATAGAAAAAAAAATGATCAAACCAACATGATTAATTTTATAGAAGAAATGGAAAATATGACAAACAAATGAGAATGGTCTAGTAAACAAGAAGCTGATGAGATGAGAAAGAATGACCTTAAAAAATGGTAAGTTTATGGGATAAGATGAAATGAACTAGTGTTTCTATGCTTTCAAAATGATAAGAGTGTTCAAACTTAATAGTTGCTCACAAAATGGCGAGAGAGTGGGATGGTGGAATGGGAATGTACAAATGTGTAGAAGCATGAGACAATGTTTTTGTTTTATGGATCATGTTCTGATGTTTTTTGTATTTTAAAAGTATTTCTAATGTTTTTGGTATGTTTAAGATAAAATATACACAAGGTGGGACCATCTATTCAAAGAGATCCATGTCATGAGAGTAGAGGTTCCAATAAGATAGCTAAGTCAGCTACAATGGCCCCTACTCACAAATTGATGAGAGTGAGGAAAGGGAGACTGTGGTGACCTCAACATGAACTAATGATGACCTATGTAGTCCTAAAATGACCTCAAGTCATAGTAATTATGTACACATAAAAGGCATAGAAAAACCAACTAGGTCTCAACAAGTTCTCAAATCTAGAAAATGGCTAGTCAAATGAAAATAGTAATGGCAAGGTGATGCATAAATGCATGATAAATAAGTGTTGCCCCTAGTTTTACCATTGGAAATTATAAATAAGATACAATGGCATAGATCAGTGATACTAATTTTTTGATAGGTCATTATAATTAGTAGCAAGACTGGTGAAACATTGATCTACCCATAGGTGGTTATAATCAAGCTCACATAAAAAAATGTGGATATAGGATTAAAGATATCTTGATAGATCAGTTGTCACACTAATTTTATAAATTGTCATTATAAACATAGATTAGATTGATTTTTAAAACTTGATTATAATCCCCCCACAAAAGGTGTGGGAAGAACCAAATGAACCAAGATCAAAATAGGATTGGGTAGGATGACTAAAAATAGGCTCTGATCTAGATAGGAATAGAAATGATATAATGAAATGATCAAAAGAAAATTGGATATAGTGGTGACAAAGTTGCTACCAAACAATGACTAGATTAGGTTTCTCACAAAAAAATGAGAGCGAGGAAAGGGGGGCTGAGGTGACCTTAACATGAATTGAGCATAACTACATAGTCCTGAAGGAGCTCAAGTCAATTAGTTCAAAAGGCATGGTTCATGGATCTCAATGGTATAATAATTCCTAAAAAGGGTTTATAGGGTTGTCCCCAAGAGATGAGGCATGGTAATAGTAATTGGGTGAATGGTATATGAAAAATTATTTTGTTGCTCTTGTTGACAAGGAGATGCACATCCTAGTTAATATGTGAGACAACGAAAATGATCATCTATATAAGTTATTATCCAACACCATTTCAAAACAACTACTTTTTTAAGAACTTCTTACTGATCTAGATCTTAATAATGTGTTCATGATCTTCATGGATCATTGATTATGCTTCCTTCAAATATTGAGACAACGTATCCTTATAACCTCGATAAAGGAAACTGTTGCTAGTGATGGTAAATAATGAGATAAGTGGGTAATAAATAGGTGGGTGATAATGGAATTTATGATAGAGAGGAAAAAAATGGAGATCAATATTTTTAGGCACATGTAATGTTGTTGATGCCAGATTTGACATAATTTTAGTTATGGCAGGGTTGAAGACCTCTGTGATGCTCTCGATAGGACTATCAGATTGTTCTATTGCTTGATCTTGAGAGTAACTACTATCTGATTATGCTATAGATTGTAAGCTATTTTGATTTTATCTTTAACATTATCTTCAGTAAATAATGAATAATTTTTTTGCTTAGCTATTGGCACTTCGATGAGGTTTTCACTAATAAATTTGTTTTGGTCATCTCATAGCACCTTCAAGAAGGTTTCACAAAGAGATGTTAACATTTGACTTTGATTTTAATCTAGTACCTTCAAAAAGGTGTCACTAAAAGATTTTTAGTTTGATATTTTTTTATCCCCTAACGCCTCTAAAAAGGTTTCATTAGGAGATTGTTCTTGTTCTTTTGAATGTGGTCTTGGCCTCCTTGTTTTTCTTTAACTACTATGTCACCATAGATGTAGTTCAACAAAGTGTGATTTTGTTGGTCTCAATCAACACTTATGGGAGGTGAAATGTCAATATAATGGATATGTTTAGTGGTATTAATGGGATGGTAAAAGGTAGTACAATCCTTGTAGAAGATACTAGGAGAACTTATGTCGATGCTAAAGTAATCATCCTCAAAAACTATAGAAGGATCACAAATATATTCAAATTGATTTGTAAAGTAATTATAACCAATGTTGTAACAACCAATATGATAATCTATTTTTGAATCTAATTCTGAAGCAATAGACTCTAGATCCAATGTTGTAATTGATGTTGAGTCTATTTCTGATGCTAAATCCAATGTTGGTTCAAAATTGAAACCTAACTCTAATAGTGATTCTTCATCTAATATAGTTATTTTGATAATGTTCTGTTGAATACTAAATATTTGACAAGTAATGGATTGTGATGGCATAATGGGATTAATTAAAATTGGTTCATCTTAGACGGGTTCAACATAGACTGACTCATCTAAGTGAAGCCCTTCAAAAAGAGGAAACTGCTCAAGGGATGTCTCAACAAAATTGTGTCTATCAAAGTGAAACTCCTCAACAAGTGGGAAAAGATTAAGATATAAATCTACTAAGACTGGCTTGTTAAGGAGATGAGTCTCTTTAAAAATATGTAATATATGAATAGGTAGCTTATCATAGTTTATTTTGTCACAAATGGGTCTTTCAACAGTAACATTTTGGTTTTGGTTCACAATTGGTTGCAAAAGATCAACTTTGAACACATTTTGATCCTCATAAGATAGATTTTAAGGAGGTAATAGTTCTTGTTTAGGCTTGAAGATTGGCATAGAATTTATAAAGTGGGGAACATTTGCTTTAGTAGGAACCTTTGGTTTAGTAATAACCTTTGGTTTAGCAGGAATAATGGTTTGTGGTTCAATAATGGACTCTCCAAAGATTAGACTATTAAAGAAGGGATAAAAAACAACTAGGTCATCAAATGGAGGTTCTTCAATAATATGCTCATCAAAAACTAGTGATGGGCCAAGAATGGTAAAAATTGGATGCTTTTTAGTTTGGTTGCTCATGCAAACCAAAGGAGGAGGTCCTAAAATGGTAATGACCAAACACTTCTTAGTTTGGTTTTGCATGCAAACCAAAGGAGGAGGTCTTAAAATGGTAACGACCAGACACTTTTAGTTTGGTTGCTTGTGCGAACCAAAGGAAGAGGTGATAAAATGGTGATCTTCGTACATTATGGAGTTTGATTACTTACACATGCCAAATCATCTAAGTCTTCTTGATAAATCCAATCATTCTGATCATGAGTTGGATCATAAGTTGGATCTTGACTATGTTCTCATGACTAATTTTTGTGAGGTGGATAGAAATCTGTCTCACAAACCATATTGTCACCATAGGGGTCTTGACTAAAGTCATTTTTTGCAGCCATTTTATCATAAGTTAGTTTATCTATGACTGCACCATAAGTGTAGCTAGACATATCTACATTTAATGAAGAAATTTCCAAAAAACAAAAAAGACTTAAAGTTCTACAAACCCTAAAAAATGATCCAAAAGATAAATGGTTTAAACTTGGTTCAACTTGGTCAAAGGGGTAGATCTGCATCAAAAGTAGTTTGTGTCTAGATTTGGCATAAAAAAACCTAACGTCAAATGTCTAACATCAAAGGTTTTTGAAGAAAGGTTGTATTTTCCCAAACAAAGTCACAAAAAAATGATGAGGATAGGCACTCAAACAAACAAACAATCAATAGTGTTCAAAATTGGGTAATCCTTTAACTGAAGCTATGCAACCCAAAATAAAATGATCTGTGTACCAACTCCATGAATTGAGGCCTAAATAGAAATCAATCAATGTTTGGATCCAAACTTGACAAGATTAATTGAAAAATGCAATGTTAAAGACTAGGATTGGACCAAACCAACTAGACAAGAGCGGACAACATGATGGTGTAAGACAAAAGTCTAAATGGTATTCAAAAAATGGTTTGAAATAAATAGTTTTTGATATAAGGTGAAACAAGTCTTGAAACAAATTGAGCAGCCTAATGGTGTAAACATGCTCAAATGATGTGATCAATTGTTATGTTTCAAAGACTCAAAAGCAAAAAGGATTTTGACATGATTTAGGTAGCATAACACCACCCTTGTTAACTTAAATACATGATTTTGACATGGCTTATGAACAAACAAACAAGTTTTAGCCTCAAATCATACTAATAAAATAATGACCAAAATACACTAAATATAATCATCCGAATCTTAGCAAGGGTATGACAATGTGGGGTTAACTAAACTATCAAGTTTCATTCATTCTAGAGGAATCAATTACACAATGAATTTCATGTCAAACGATGCAAAAGATAAGCACAAAAACTGGCTGATCACGATATTAACTAGTTATAAAAAGGTCTAGTCCTTTTTATAATCACTACATCCTGCTATTTACTCAGTGTAGTGTGATGTCCAAATGCAGATATGTCCCATGTGTAAATCCAAAGGAGCCAAATGAATTCAATGCCAGGAGATGAAACCCTAGGTCAAAGTTTCCCTAAAGAACTTATTGGAGGTGATAAAGTCCCCCTCACAAGCCAAGATGCATAAAAATAAATAAAACATGAAAGTAGAAAGACTTTAGGGTCATTTTCAAGGTCACCCAAACTTTGATGAGTTTTTGGGAGTGCTTTAGATGACTTTCTTTCTAAGCCTTGGACTAGGCTACTTGTAATAGGAATGGCATTTTTTATTCCAAGGGTTCCCTAAAGGGGAAAAATGGAAGAGCATACACACAACATTCCTTTTTTTTCTAAACAAAAGTTATATCAAACAACTATTGAAGACAAAAATCTTGGAAAGATGAGTTCATTTTTAATCCCAAATGAAAATGAGGTGGTGTTCATTTGAACCCTTGGTCTTAGTTGTAACTTTGAAAACTAATGATAAAAACACTTATTTAAATACCTTAAATGTTACTTTAAGCACCAAAATAATATTTATAATTTATTTTTTAAGCATGCAAAAGTTATTTAAACATGTTTTGAGAAAATATCCCACTTGGTTTTGCAGCAAAATTATTAGCATGTCCTTTAGCTTTGAAACCCTTTTGAGTTTGAAACAACAAAATTTGGAAAAGTAGGTCTCAGGTCTATGTTTTTTGAAAAATATAGTGACCAACATCGATTAATACCATCGACATCAGTTATGGCTAACCAAGATATAATCGATGTCAGTTCTACTGACTGACATCGGTTAAGATAGGTAACTGATGTTGGTATTTCCTGTCGACATCGATTAATGTGTAAAAATTGTGGCCACCAAAAATGGCAAAATAAAATTAAAAAATCAATTTGCAAGAGTTTTAAAATCTCAAATAAATATTTTAAAGTTGCAAAAGGATCTCCTTCAGATGTGAGATCCGTCTAGTCCCACTGGACATGCCAAGATATAGAGAGGATTACAAAGCAAGTTAGTCAAGCATTAGTCCATAAACAATGAAACATGCATAGAGAACTAACTAACCAAGACTATCTATTCATATGAGAATTACAAAGGATAAAAAGAAATAAATGAAAGAAAGCAACACCATATTACCTTCCCAAATGGATTCACCATACCCATGTGACTCAAAAACATGTTCTCCCTTGATCAAGCATCCTTGTCTTTGTCAACAATGGTGGTCAGCTCCTCCAATTCTTCAAGAACACTCCATAAAACCTAGGCTCTTGATTCCAAATCACTAAACTAGCCTATCAATGAATATTTCAAACAAAATTTATGATCAAATGCAAAGCTTTGTGGAAACAATTTAAATTTATAACTTTGCAATATTCAAGCTTTAAAATGATGTTCATGGCCTCTCTATTTATAGATTTTTTAGATGGGTCAAGATCAACCTGAATCATCTATATTGAGATGAAGATGTGTGGTTGAGGATAATTCTAATATTCAGAATTAAATATATAATTATCTTTATCATCACCTTGGAAGAAGGGGCATTGAAGAGGCATGGGAGGCATTAACTAGGCATGGGTGACCTATAATCTTGATATTTGTGGCTTTTATAGCCTAGGGATGTCTTCCCGAGAAATAATTTCACCTGATGATGTAGATAATAAGAATCAATTTTCAAAAATAAATATTCAACAACTCTCATGGAAAATCCACTTAAGCTCTTGATTTGGATTAATTAGCCTTAAACAAGGTTAATCAACATTTGTGCAATTATTTGAAAATTGGCCCTCAATTAATCAAAATGGTCAGAAAGTCATATTACTGAGTTGCAATTTGAATTGGAAAGAATTAGAAGGTGATGTTAGATGTGATGCAGCTATATTTCCATTTAGGATGTTGTTAACAACAAATAACAAATGTATGTGACATGTACTAATGAATTAAAAGAAAAGAGTGATCTAAAGCACAAAAGGCAAAATCATCATTTTGACTCAAAATAAATTGACCAAAGTTAGCTGGATCATAAATTGCATTTCCCCATTTAGGGATACTTTAACCTAAATTTGCACTTTTAGATGACAAGTTTGAACCATTTAGCACATTTAATGGATTTTGACCTAAAATGTGCATTTGAGTGCAATTCGAGTAAGATTGACAATTTCAACATAAATGATGTTAGGAATTGGATGTCTACAAGTCTATCATGAATTCTTAGTTGGTTCTAGGAAATTATTTATTAAAATATTACTTCAAATTGGAATATATCATAACCTTTGAGAGGCTTTAGATTCACATGCCTAAATTCCATGGCTATTGTAAAGGGAAATGTAGCACTGCCTCGACTTCTAACATCTTGCAATTTAAACTTCTTGGAACTATCAAATGTGTTTGAGGATTTTTATTTTTAAATTATTTTATTTTGAAAAAAAACATTTAAATTATATTTATTATCTTAAATTTAGAGTTGTATAATTTTGAAAAAGTAATGAAGTTATTTTTTCTAATTAGCAATTAAAAATTGTCAGGGTCCCCATCCATATATTAAATTATAAAAATGTTACATTGATTAAATGAAACCAATAGTAAATCAAACATCAACCAATAACTAGGATACATAAATATGTAATCAAATCCTAAAAATGAAGCATACTCACCTCAAATTACCAAAAAAAACCATACATAGATTAACAAAATATGAACCTAGCATAGAACTAAAATGAGCCCCCCAACCCCCCAACAACAAAAAAAAACTCCAAACCCATATAATAGGCCATCACACTCTTGAAGGTGAGAGTGAGACCACATACCCATAGACACCAATCGAGAGACTGAGAGAATCTCTACAAATTTGAGGAGCACCCATACCACTCACCCTAGCAAACACTGAACTTGAACCCAAAACATGCAACCTTGGACTACTGTAAATCTAAGGAAGCAAAAATTCCTAGTACATGAGAAGACACCCCCATTACTAAGGCACAATTCATCATAGCCACACACTCCCTCATAAAAATAAATGACATTTATGGATTAAAAACCTTTAGCCCTACCCACCACATGAAATATAAACTTCACCACCATCATCTTCATCAGACAGTGTTGAGTAGAAAGCAATGCCTCTAGATCAATTATGGAAGATTTGACAGTGGTAAGAAGATGACTCTAAAAAAATCGTCCATCTAGAGACTAAAAATCCTTTATAATCACATAGAGCTTCTCTAAATAATTGAAGAGGGTAACAAATTTCCCTTCAAGATCTCATAAAATGGCAAAGGGACCAAACCCACTTCATCCCTCCCCAAGAAAGGTAGATAAATACGATTTCCAAAATTAAAAGCCCTAACCACTTCAACCAAACCTACTATGTGAACTTGATTGGAAGAAAAAACTCCACCAAATCCACAACTTGATGTTTATCCTCAAGGAGAAATAGAAAAATTATTGAAAATGCTGACATAATATCTGAATGACCTTGACTTGATGATAGGACTTGACATAGGGCTCTACAAGCATTGTGAGGATTGCTTGCAAGATTTGACTTGTTAACACCTAAAAAAACCTTCTTCACCCTATTCTCAGTCACTTCTCCAAAAAAATACATTTCATGCTTTCACCCTTGAATGTAGACCATTAGATCCACTATAGCTAGAACCCATGCTTAAGCCATACAATACTCGGCATGAGATGAAAAATCAGACCAAGGAGAGACCAAATGTTGAGAAATGCCACCAAACCAAGCCTAAAATCAAAAACATTTGGTGTAATCATGGCACAAAATTTATATGTGCATGCCATAATTTGATGGCATGGGAACAATTATGAACATCACCAAGAAAAACCTAAATAAAAAACATGAATGCATGAGAGAACCAAGAAAAACAACCATTATTGTAAGTCTACCAAAGGTGATAGAACACACTCCAACCATTCACTATCCAAATTATATGATATGAGATCCTCAACTTGTGAAATTCTTTGGTAAGAGAGAAATTCTGTTGTCAAGTTGGCTTCTTAAAAACAATGTTTTGCTTCCTAGGAGGATAAAATTTCCATCAATTGAAATGTTCATAATAGATTAGGCCATGGTATCTTTTTTATGGAGCACATGAATCATGGCCATAGAATCTCCCTCAATAATAAGCTTGTCCAAACCACATTGTATGGATAAATCAATCTTGAGAACTAGTGCCTACACTTATGCCTCATTATTGGTGCCATCAGCCAACTTAAGAGAGGCCATTCTGATAGGAAAGCCACAACAATCCTTTATTATACAACCCACTCCTGAGGCCCCTAGATTTCCATGAGAGGAACCATTGAAATTCATTTTGAACCAACTTGGTTGAGGAGGAATCCAATCCTCATGACTCTACCTTCTAGGGATAAATGTAGATACCAAATACCCATTAATAGGAGAATCTTGCAATAGGTTCACTTAACTCTCATTTACAAACCCCAAGATTATAGGTTACCTTTGGGCCTATGAGAATGGGTAATAACAACTTCCTAGATAGAGACCCTTGTAATTTAAAAAAAAAACATGCAAAAAGATCTCTTTGCCAACAAAAATCCTCTATTTCTTTTCATTCCAAATTGACCAAATCAAGATTGTTGGGTTGCCTTCCAGATCTTAGAAAATGTGTCCTTGGGAGAACTAGATGACCAAGATGAGAAATCCTAAAGAAGAGGGGATGGGAAGTGGGTAGATACACACCTAAGACCAACCAAGCTTTTCACATAACCAGTCCCAACACAATTTTGTAAATAGATAAGATAATAGCAAATGATTTGATGTTTCCTCTATAGCTTTGCACGTGAAACACCCAGATGACCCAAATTAAATCTCCCACTTTAGGGAGTTCCAAATTGATCCAAAATAAAGTGTTTCCCCATCCCACTGTGGGATCCATTACCTCTGCCAATTAGTACCCCAAGTTGACTAAATAACAACTAGATTTGGCCCTAATCTAATGCAAATAATCAGCCTTAGAATTGATTAAAAAAATCCATCTGGAAAGAATTGTATACAAATGATTACATTGCTCATCTAGAATGGGAATATAAATCAATTTATTCCACTTCCAAGAAATTCCATGCATAAAGTGATACTCTAGATAATCAATGACTTTAAACCCCAAGATTCGAGAGAAACAAGTGAGCTTTGTCAAGGTCCATATATTCTACAATAAATAAGTGACCATTCCAAGAGTCTTCCCATAATATATCTTGTCTACCATTGTTAACCATCCAAGAGATATGATCCAAGATCAAAGGCCTACATTTTAGCAATAAATTTCAAAAATAAGAATTTTTAGGAGTCTCAACAACCAAGATAATGCTCAAAGGATTGACTTCACCAAAATATGTGTTACTCAGAACTCTACTCCATAAAGAGTCTACATTAGAGAGTATTCCATAGAATAAAATTGGCTCCAAGAGCCAAATTATGAAGGCTTAATTTTTTGACACCACATCCACCTGCCTTTTAGGGAGATAGACCATTTCCCATTTAACAAAATGAATTTCCCACTTGTCCTCCACCACATCCCAGAGAAAATCTTTCATGATTTATTCAAACTCTAGATCACCTTGTTGGGAGGGTGAAGCACCGATATAAAATACATCAAGAGAGAATTTTAAATCCTTGATTTAATGAGAATTAATTCACCCACCAAAGTGAGCCACTTTCCTTTCCACAAAAACAATATCACTTTAAAAGATCACATCAAACCATACCAAAGCAAAACCTTACCAGTGCTAGTGGATAGTGGCACTTGACGGAGCATCCAAAAAGATATTTGTGGATCAAATACAAGCATTGGTTTGTTAACAAAGGGAAATAAATTACATAGATTTGTTGAAAGACCCTGAAACCCTAAAATGAGAAGTTGTTGAACACATAAGCAAATTATCCAACACACATTCAACATAGAATATATAAAAAAGAGATGTAAAAATAGGAGAGTAATGTGTAACTCTTCCATGAATGATCACAAAAGGTCTAGAATAGAGATGCAACTCCTAAGTGTGAAATTATAAATCAAAGAGTAACATCCACTAGCCAATGATAATGAACAAGAATAACTCCTTATGTCTAAGTACACCTAGGTAAGCTAACTCAAGTGTAGAGATAATCCAAGCATGTAGAAATAATATAAATAACAAAATAAAAATAAAATAAATATCCTACACTAACACCTCTCGTAAGCACAACTTAGGTGGGTAAAAGAAATGGGTCCTGATAACAAGGCCTAATGAGGTACCCATATATAAATCAACTCTCATAAAGTGAATAAAAAGATAAAACATATAAGAAAAAAATGCCTCCCCAAAAGATAAAAAAACAAAAAGAGGAGGATAAAAATCCCTACTAGAAGCTACAACTGCCTGTAGCCACCTTGTATCATGTAAACGACCCCTCTGGAGTGACTACCGATTATTAGTATATGTAGTGAAGAGTTGACCACCCTAGAATAATGAATGTGTCCACCAAATGCCTAATGGATTTCCAACCAAGGTGTGGTCCCTATACAAATAAATATGTTCCTCATGCATATTAGATGGGCCAACTAATCGAAATGATGGTGTATTTGAAGGAAAAGCAAAGAAAGAATGTGGAATGCCCTATAACTATGTAGAAGACTTCACGATCTCTAACGAGTCCTAAATCAATGTATCTACTCCCTGTAATGTCTGAAATGGACCAAAAATAGGTGAATAAATAAATAACTCCTTAATATATGGTAGGTGATAAGGAGATGGTGGAGGTGTATCCCCATAACTAATGTAGTCATCTCTATTAGATAAAGAGTCCTCAATATCATATGTGAGCTTAGTATCGAAAATGCCATCAAGTCTAGGTGAGTCCAATGAAGAAGAATTTGAAGGAGATTTAGGGATGAAGTGTGAGAAGGTATACAGTTGAGTTTGATGATCAAATAATTCAACTACCAATATAGTATCATTGTGAAGACTCTCTAACATACAGTGAATTTGGGGTGGACTCAAATCATATGCCTAGACCAAGGTGAGTAATCTAGTAAACTGATAGGAGATTAATTTAAAGTGATTAAATACTTAAAACATTATTGAATGTTCCTCCACTCACTTCAATAAATAAATAAATAGTATTATCACCTAAATAAATAGTGGACATGTTGCATGGTCCCATGGAAGTGAACTCAATCTATGAAGAATCCATGTGATGTGATTTACTAGAGTCAATTACCCATGTAGGAGTTAGAGGTACAACTATAACTAGGGCATTACCTTTCACTTTGTTCTCACATATTTATTTTGCCTTTTTTTTTAACATTGTCATTTTCCTTGGAGGATTTTGGGGTTGATGAAGATGGTTTGATAGACTCATTAACACCTATATTTTTCTTCTTGAGAAAGTTTTTTGGGCGATCAATTAGTTTCTTCAAACATTTACTTTCATCATGCTTGTCTATGCAATACCCACACTTAATCCTCTCTTTTTTAGGCTTAACACTAGAAAAGGAGGTATCATTGGTTGATTTTGAGGTGATAGTTTTATATCTTTTTATTGATCCTTTTTATTATGTTTCTTCTCTTTGTTACTTGAAGCCTTCTCTTTCCCATTCCTAGAAAATAGGGCTTGAGGTGTTGAGTACTTCATTGTGCCCAACTGTATCAACTTATCATTATCCCAAGTCAAGTAAGAAACAAAGGTATCTAAAGAAGGCATCTTCCATGTGGTTCTAAGAGAATTTTAATGGCACATAAAGTGGAAACAAACACATATTAATCTGAACCTAATTTATAGAGAATTGACAAAATAAGTTGATCATCTTTATTATCTATACCACATTATTTTAACTACAAACTTAGAGATTTAAACATAGTAAATAAATCATGTAGTGTTTCAAATTAACCAAGGTTCAAATTGATGATCTCATTCTCTAGTTCATGACCTCTCATCATTTATCTTCCCAAAGAGTTTTTACTGTTTGGTCCATACTTCATTAGGTGTTTTAGCATATTCAATATGAAAACCTAGTTCAAGAGAAATATACAAACTAAGATAACCATGTGCTTGATCACATCTATTAAACCATTTATTTTTATATGCATCTATTATAGGTTGATTTTCCTCATTCATAGTTTTCCTATAGAAACTTTGTTTTATTAGATCATGTCACCCATTTTTTTTCCATTCATGATAACTAAATGTAGTAAGAAGTGGAAATGACCATTAATCCATGATGCAAGAAAATAAATTGTAGAACTGAATGTGTAAGAATAAGAACACATACCACAACATAAACACCCCTTCAAATCAGTAGATTATGATCCCCCCAGTTTGAAACTTTATAATTTTAATGTGTTTTACAAAATAAAATGTTCCAATGGAACAAGCACAAAAAAACATACCTTTTGAATAAAATGACACTCAATTTTGAGAAACTAATCAAAAGTTATAAATAAATAATTTTTCATCTTTAAATGGTCTATTTTAAAATGCAAAAAAATCAAATGCTCTTTACTAAAAAGAATACCATACCTAGCCTTGCATATAGGTGTTGGAATTAGAATTGAACCCCTTACCTTTCCAAACTAGCTTTAAGTCTTAACCACTACACCTATGCACCCAAGTACAACTAAATGGAAATAATTCCACTTAAAGGGGAAAAAATAGCTATAATAATAATAATAATAATAATAATAATAATAATAATAATAATAATAATAATAATAATAATAATAATAATAATATGTTTTTTTAAATTTTTTAAGGCACAAATGTTTTAATTTTGACTTAGATTTGAAATTAATGAGTTTAGGCATCTCCACCACCATGGAGAATGTAGGCTAAATATGAACTTAAGATGTCATTATCAGGCCAAGAACAACTTAAAAGTTCCATTAGTAGGTTTGAGAGGAGTTTAAAAAATCCATTACTAATCTGTGAGGAGGTTTAAAATGCCATCAATAGGTGTTATAAATGTAGATCTACCTAATAAAATGTAGAGATGTTCCATGTTTGGAATCTTGTAACCAGATGAAACTTGTAAACCTTAGGTGAAAGTCTCTTTAGAGAGAAGAGTGACTATGGGGGTTTCTAATCTACCTAATGTGGCATTGCCTAAAGGAAAAAGCTATAGTGAATAGAAATGACATCAAATTAGGTCCTTCTGAAGATATTTGATCAATATTGGCTCAGTCTTCTCAAAGGACAAGACTTCCACTATAAAAGGTTAGATGATAAGGAACCTTGTATAAAGTATGTTAAAAGTAAGCTTGATGCCTTAGATGTGAGTTGAATCTATTTCCTACTACAAAAAAAAATGTATTTTATCCCTTCACCATCCAAACAATTTGTCATATATAAAAACACCTGTGAAGTATATCGATAGAATAAAAATGCTTAAGTCTTCTATCAGAATGCCAAACATCAAACATTGGAGTAATTCATAGCTCAAATATTTTGAAAATAGTATGCAACCAAAAATCTAACTTTAAAAACTTCCAAGTGTGTTGAACTAGCAGAGCTAGGAATAATAGCAAGACTCAAGATTTAAAAAAAACTCACATCAAGCAAAACTAGACATGCATATACCAGCTTTCAAATTTGATACTATGATAGAGCATCCACCAATATCTCTTGATCAAATACAAGCACTAGTTTGTGAATGAAGGATAAGAAATTGCATAGATTTTCTAAAAGAGTATGAAACAATAAAATGAGAAGATAGTTGAACACGTAAGTAAATTATCCAACACACACTCAATATAGAATATCTCACAAAGAGATGTACAACTAAGATATTAAAGTGTAACTCTTCCATGAATGATCATAAAAGGCACATAATAGGCATATAACTTCTAAGTATAAATGATTAATCAATAAGTAACATCCACTAGCCAAAGATAATGAACAAGAGTAACTCCCTATGTACAAGTACACCTAAGCAAGCTAACTCAAGTGTAGGAATAATCCATGTGTGTAATAATAACACAAATAAAAAAATACAAAGAAAATAAATATTGTACACTAATAGCACCCAAAAATAACTACTCGATAACTTACCAATTTTAAATCCCATAATATTGGCAATGGCCCATTGGGACTGAGGGTTGAAATTGAGGAAGAAAATCTTAGATTTCCAGTCATTTACAATTTGGCCTAAAAATTCAATGATTAAGAAGAATGATTTTGAAAGAGTTAGTTTCTTGAACCAAATAATGACAAAAAATAAAAATTATCATCATAAAATTTATATTAAGGATTTCCAAATTATCTACCACCTTGATACCACAAAGGTCCATGGAATCTGTTGCCCCTTGAATATCCTTGCACAAAGATTCAACCATTATAATAAACATAAAATGAGATAGTGGGTACCCATTCTAGAGGACTCTTGTATATTTAAATAATCTAGTTGGACTTTCATTTAAAAAGATAGATAATTTCACCCCAAAAATGTAGCTAAAAACTTAGTCACACCAATCTTTACAAAAGTTGGATTTCTCCAAAACCTTGACTAGGAAATGCTAATTCACTCTGTCATATGCATTTCTAATAGCTAAATTTATAATCATACTTTTCATGTTATCTTTTGAGATAGAGTGAAAATTTTCATGAGCTATAATGATTCCCTCATGAATGTTTCTTCCTGGGACAAAGCCCTCTTGTTCCTTGGAATTAGCTAATCTAGTAATGGTTTTAGATGAACAACCATTGCTTTGGATATGATTTTGTAGATTTTATTAAAAATATAAATAGGTTTAAATTCCCCAAAATTCACTTGAGTTTCAACTTTAGGGATAATATAAATTATCTTGTAGATCATATATAGAGCCACTTTTTTTTCTCTTGTGAGATTCTTCTACCAAGTATGTACTCACTTCTAATAATGTCCTATAAATCATATAAGAAAGTAACTGGGAAACCATCTAACCTAATCACCTTATCTTTTTTTAATCAATAAAAAACATCTCTAACTTCATCAATAAAGAATAAATCCATAATAAATTGGTTATGATGATCCTTCACAAGCCATAGGATGTGTTCTAAGTTGTTGGATTGAGTAGAAAACATCGAGGCCTTAGAGCTAGCTAGGAGATTGTTGTATAAATTAACATATTCCTTGTTTATTATTTATTTTATAACCAAATTATGGCCCTCCATAAAATTATGTTAGATATGTGAGTGAGATTCCTTTTCACCTTAATTGAGATATGAAAGAACATAGTGCTCTTTTCCCCCTTTTTAAGGCACCCTTCTCTAGATTTCTACCTCCAATGCATCTCTTCTCTAATATGAAACTCCTAAATCACCTCCATAAAACACTTTTACTAAGGAGAGGCCTCTAAATATATTCCCATATTGAAAATAATCTCATTGAGGACTGCCAATTCTGCTTCCACTCAGATATTTTCTTGGAAAATGTTTTTAAAATACTTTTTATTCCACTACATAAGTCAACACTCTATGTGTTAATGTTTATTAGACATTTTAAACATCTTTGAGTTTGCATATTAACCCACCAATCCTAAATTAAGTCATGGAGAGATGAATCTCTTAACCACATTGTCTCAAACTTGAAAGGGCACTTAGCAGGAGCAAAATAAACTAAGACTTGTAGCTCAATCAGTGCATGGTCTAACCTAGAAATTGGGAGGACAAAGATTTTTTCCACCCATATTTTGTTAATACAATTTGAGGTGATAATAAATTGATCCAAACTTTATATAATATTACTAGAACCAAATCTTCTATTGGTCCACAAAAAAAATCCCATTCTTTGGCTTAATGTCTAGAACACCATTATTGATCACAAAGTTTGCAAAATAATATTGAGATTACTATAAAAAATAAATTCCACCCCTCTTATTTGAATTGCATACTATGGCATTAAAATATCCAATAATAAATCTCTCACCATGGAATTGAGCTAAGAGAATAGAAAATCCATTCCATAGTTGGTTTTTAAGGGCAACAGAGTTTGGACCATAAACATTGAGTAGGAGAAAACTTACATCAAAATTGAATTTATAGATCCAACAAAGTTGCCAGTTTGCCTCAAATCTCATAAATTTAATTTGTATCACAACATGGGACCAAATCATTGCTAAACCACCAAAATCATATCTGTATTCAACAAAATTACCTTTTCACATGTTCTATCTCTTATTCATGGGATAATTTACTTCCATCCTATCCAATTTGTCTCTTGAAGTAGCAAAATTTCTATAGAGGAAGACAACTAAATATGATTGACCAAGAGTCTTTTGTTAGGGGAATTCATCCCCTATAATTCTAGGAAATTATCTTCAAAACTATAGAGAGGGGAATTACACACCCCAATTTATATGAAAAAATAAATTAGGCAAAGTATTTTGCTTACCCTTTGATACTTCCCCTATTACATGGTCCATCACCAATTTACAACCATGTTTGATTGGTGGGCCCAAATTTATTTAAATTATGTTACACTTCATTTGGGAAATGGAAAGAAAAGATTTGGAATTAAACTCTTCCTCTGAATCACTACCATTCTTCAACAAGGAATATTACCCCAACTAGTGGCTACCCAACTGATCCACTTCGGTTGTAGTGAGTGGACCCTAATGAGAGTCCATCAAATAATATGATTGAAATAAATATTTAATCATTTAAGTTTTATCTAAAATCAAATAATAGCCTTTAAATATAGTTGAAGGGGATATGATAACACCCTTATCTATCTTACACCAATAGAACTTCAGTTCCTCCTAATTTTAGGAGCTTAAGACTAGGTCATATAACCTTCAAATGATTTTTAAATAGATTTACTCCATTTATAATATCAAAGGACTTAGAAAGTAGCCCATTCTTAGCTTTATAGGATTGGAAAAAATTAGATGAATGCTTAAATGTCAGAGTTAGAGGAAATTTTTTAGTCTACCTTACTTCCAAGAATTAAATAATCATAATAGAAGCTTTTCTAAGTTGAATGATTATAAATAAACTCTCCCTTGTGAATTGATTAAAATAATTTAAAGAAATTCATTATATATATATATATATATATATATATATATATATATATAATGATCACAAAAGTGAAGAATTTATTTTGGCTTCTTATGCAATAATTTGTGTATTCATATATATATATATATATATATATATATATATATATATATATATATATATATATGAATACACAAATTATTGCATAAGAAGCCAAAATAAATTATTCATTTTTGCGATCATGCTATATGAAATCCACTAGTAAGCCTTCTAATGCCTTAAGATAATTATGAACCCAATATTCCATTGGAAAACCATAAAATTTGATCAAGACAGGTGTTGACCAAATTTGAAGCTACAAGTAAAATTAGGATCCCTATAGGTAAAAAAAGTATTTTTAGATGTTTTAAGGGTCTAATATCTTGGAAAAGGGTGTATTATAACTCTTTTGATGTAATTTAATGCCACTTTAGCCTTGATCATGGTCTAATTAATCTATATGTCATTTTGAGTCACTTAGTAGGCATTTAGGGATCATAAATGCAAGTGGCATAGTTTTTAAGGTGTCCAAGTGTCATAGTTTCATTTAAAATGTCTAATAAGTTAGATTCCCTATCAGGAATGTCAGTTCATCTAAAACTTGTAGGTTATCTAACTAAAAATCAAGAAATCAACTAAAAAAGGAAGAGTTTGGCACTTGTATATCCCTCAAGGGAGTATGATACATGGGATAATGTTGTGAGATGACTCTTAATCTTATTTAGACTCATTTCCATGCTTGACATACTCTGAAAATGCCATTTTTGAGCTAAAACTATTTTTCTTCTTATTTGCCCTTCTAGACACACAAAAGTGGTTAACAAGTTTATGCTTAGTACAACCAATTGAAAAGGTTCCAAGCCAAAAAAATTTAGGAGGGGGTAATAAACTTATATAGATTAATTTACATAATAATATTTCAATTATTGGTCAATTATGGTTTATGAATCGCCCCTAACAAGTTGATTATGTTTTTCTGCACACTATTTCCACACCCTATAGGTTTTTCTCTTGTATGGATAGTTCCATGCAATGAAGTTACTAAGATTATTTATAAATGATGTTTAATACCTCCTATAATGATACCCATGCTTGGTATCACATTTCAATGTGTTTGGATGAGCCAAGTGCCTCCAAGTTGTAAGAGAAGAAATCTTTCTATGTTGAAAGTAGTTTACCATCATTTTTAGAATTTTCATGATTTCATGGTGACTTCAATTAGTTTTGATAGGTTCATCCTCATTTTATAATTATATATTTACCCTATTAACATTTAAATCTCATTATCCAAGAAATTTTCCATGGGTGCAATCAATACACTATGCATATACATGCAACACTTTGAATATACACGTATCTTAGAATGATGCCATGATGGAATGGGAGCTCTGATAGATGTTTCAAATATTTTGGATTGGGAAGAGTGTTTTGTGTCACTTGGTGAAGGTATAGAGTGAATACAAAGCATATATCTCTTTTACACTACCTATATTACTATTCACTACCTAAATTCACAGTCTCCAGCCATTAAAATGCACCTACAAGTGCCCTCATAGAGACCAACCATGTTGAAAGGGAGTGTCTGATCTAAACAAGGTTTTCATAATGGAAGGATTAAATTTTAAATCCTTGAGGAATATAAAAACTCATTTTAATCTCACAAACCATGTCCATTGACCAAATTTTGCTTGCTTCCTAGTTGTAATTCAGAATACACCTACATGTGCTTGAAAGAGGAGATCACATTGGATGAAGGTTTTGAAACCTAGTTCAAGATCCCCATGGTGATAAACATGAATTTGAAAATTATATAAGGGTTTTGAGTGATCAAGGGGCCATACATTATGTATTTTTTGAAATATATTTACACTGTCTGCTTGTATTTTAGAATAACCACCTATAGGGGGCTTAAGAGAGCACTCAAAACCCTTCCAAACCTTGAATAATGACCTAATTAGGAAAATAAGGATGGAAAGGATAATATAATGGACCAGAATGAAAAGGAAATTTATTTAAAGTTGTATAGGAATCTTTAGGGTTTCCCCCATCAACTTTTATGTTGACCTATCTGCATGAATATGGTACAAAATTGGTTCTTTTGATTATTTTATGAATTGTGTAGATTATAAGAGGTTTTAAGATATGAAATAAAATTTGGAAGGAATATTAAGACTTAAGATAAATCCCAATGTCCATTTCATGCCTTGGAAAAAATCATAAGTGTGTTCATCACCTACTTCATCTCAGCCAGTTAGAAGGATGAAAAGCTTCAAGTAAACTAATTTTAAGGTGTGATTGATGCCTATAAGGCCATGGAGAGTATTTTAAAGTGTCATTTAATTCCTTTTATGGATTTTAATGGAAAACTAAATCCAAATTTGAGGCCAAGTGTGCAAGGTGTGTGAAAAAAGAGTTTCTTTGACTATAGGCAGTGATGGTTCACTTCTCAAAGATTTTAGATGACTAGGAACATAACCAATGCATGGAGAAGCATGCATACAACCCTTAACTCATATTAAAATCATTAGACATATCCCTAATCACTTTTGGGACGTTTAAACATGGGTGACTGATGAAGGTAGTTTGCTTGTGCAGAATGAGAACTCTTATGCCACATTTCAAGAGTGTCATGACTTGGGGTGACGCTTGTGCTTCCTAAATTTACATGATTAGTTTCACATTCTCTTATCATGCAAAAAAAAATCATTTTTTAATATTGAAAAGTGTCCTTGTGACCTTTGGACTTCATTATTTCCCCCCCCCCTCTCTCTCTCTCTCTCTCTC
The DNA here is from genome assembly GCA_037957365.1 of Torreya grandis. Lineage (NCBI taxonomy): Eukaryota > Viridiplantae > Streptophyta > Pinopsida > Cupressales > Taxaceae > Torreya > Torreya grandis. The sequence continues at coordinate 234,402 of JARHVA010009984.1, forward strand.
TATCTCTCTCTATCTCTCTCTCTCTCTCTATCTCTCTCTCTCTCTCTCTCTCTCTCTCTCTCTCTCTCTCTCTCTCAAATTATATAAGAAATATTCATTTTGGCCTTTGTAAATTATGCTCCACTTGAGTATGGTGAAGCCTTGATCATTTGCATAGCATTAGATCAATAAAGACTTTATTTTTACCTCTTATATGACTATTCATAGTGTTTTTACTTGAATGATGGATCTTTCTTAGTGATGACTATGGTTTCCTTTGCATTATTGTCTCACTCTCTCACTTATTTGTAGCTTCTTCTTGCAGGTCATGTGATGTGTTATACAAAGTTTCAAGGTTAAGTGAGTTAGCCTATTCAATAGTGTCATTATAGGCCTCTTGTGTAGTCCTCCTAGCCTAAAAAATCATCACAACCTCATAATGAAATATTGATGTGGGAAGATTCAAATTATAGAAGTGTATGTCTAGTTAGTCCCTTGTTCTCATGTGTAACATGCAGTTGGTTGGTATTCATCAACTAATTTAGTGTATCACCTCCTTTAAGATAGTTTACTTTCAGTTTTCTCTCCTTTTTCCCTCACAACCATAGGTTTAATAGTGGTCTACAAGTGGTACATCAAGGGAGCTAGCCCTATCTAGAGATTTACTTCATTATTAGGCTACCCATAACTTAGAGGTTTTAAATTGTGCCACTTGGATGAGGACATATGAGACATCTCCTCAAAGAGTGAAAATTCAAGTGACAACATTTTTTTTAATTTGTTAACCAAATTTGACCTTAGAGGTCAAATTGGGACCCTTATAGGTAAAAATTTGATTTTTAGATGTTTTAAGTGTGTAATATTTTTGCATATTGTGTATTATAAGTCTTTTGATGTAATTTAATGCCACATTAGCCTTGATCATGGTCTAATTAATCTATATGTCATTTTGAGTCACTTAATAGGCATTTAGGGATTAGAAAAGTAAGTGGAATGGTTTTGAAGGTGTTCAAGTGTCCTAGTTTCCTTTAAAATGTCCAATAAGTTAGATTATCTATCAACAATGTTATCTCATATGAAACTTGCAGGTTATCTAATTGAAAATCAAGAAATCAACTGAAAAAAGAAGAATTTGGCACTTGTATAGCCCATAAGGGACTGTGACACATGAGAGAAGGTTTTTAGATGACCCTTCAGCTTCCTAAAACTCATTTCCATGATTGACATATGCTATAAGTGCCATTTTTATTCAAAAACCATTGTACTCCTTTTTTGCCCTTCTAAACACACAAAAGTGGTCAATAGTTTTGTGCTTAGTATGTCTAGTTGAAAAGGTTCCAAGTCAAACACATTTGGGATGTGGTAGTAAACTATGAAATATTAATTTACATAACAATATTTCAAGGATTGGTCAACTTTGCTTTATGAATCATCCCTAACAAGTTGTCTATTATTTTTTGCTCATTATTTCCTACACCCTATAGGTTTTGCTCTTGTATGAAAATTTTCATTCAATCCAGTTGCTAAGATGGTTTCAATATGATTTTTAATACATCCCCTCATATTACCCATGTTTTGTTTTCACGTTTCAATGAGTTTTGATGAACCAAGTACCTCCAAGTTGTAAGAGAAGACATATTTCTATGTTGCAGGTAGTTTTCCATCATTTTTAGAATTTTCATGATTTTATGGTGACTTCACTAAGTTTTGATATGTTAATCCTCATATTTATAATTATATTTTATGAATAAATGTTCCATGGGTGCAGTCAATACACTATGCATATACAGGTAACTTTTTGAATATATAAGTATCTTAGAATGATGCCATGATAGAATGGGAGATCTGATAGGTGTTTCAAATATTTTGGAGTGGGAAGAGTGTCTTTGGTCACTTGGTAAAGGTATAGAGTGATTATCAAGAATATATCTCTTGTACAATACCTATATTACTATTCACTGCCTAAACTCATAGTCTCTTACCATTAAAATGCACCTACAAATGCCCTAATAGAGACCAACCATGTTGAAAGGGAGTGTTTGAGCTAAACAAGGTTTTCATCATGGAAGGATTATATTTTAAATCCTATAGGAATCTAAAACTCGTTTGAATCTCACAAACCATGTCTTTTGCTGAATTTTTTCTTACTGCCTAGTTGTAATTTAGAATGCACCTACAAGTGCTTGGAAGAGGAGATCATGTTGGAATGAAGGTTTTGAAACCTAGTCTAGGAACCCCATGGTGATAAACATGAATTTGAATAGAATATAATGGTATGGAGTGATAAAGGGTCTATACATTATGTATTATTTGAAAGATATTTATAATGTTTTCTTGTATTTTAGAATAACCACCTACAAGTGGCTTAAGACAGCACTCAAAACCCTTCCAAAACCTAAATAATGACCCAATTGGAAAAAAAGGATGGAAAGATACTCTAATGGACCAAAATTATAATTAATGTGATTGAAGGTTGTAGAGAAACGTTTATGGTTTCTCCCCATCAACTTTTATGCTAACCTATCTACATAGATATGGTACAAAATTAGTTCTTTTGAATGTTTTGTGCATTTTGTAGGTTTTAGGAGGTTTTAAGACTGAAATAAACTTTTTAATGAATATTGATAATTATTATAACTCTCCATTTCCATTTCATGCCTTGGAAAAACTCCTAAGTGTGTTTACCAACTGC
>JARHVA010009985.1:0-32500 GCA_037957365.1 Torreya grandis
CTCAGATTTGATGGAGGGTTTTTCAAGGATGGGAGTTGTGTCTCGACCTTGTCTTGGAGAGGGAAGGACTTGATCATGATTGGAAAGAGGATCTTGGCATTACTATCTTTATTCACCTAGGGATGGAGACTAATCTGGTTCTTTATTAGTTATTATGTTATCATGGTCAATGAGGTCTTGGATAAAATATTTAAAAGGTTGACATTGATTAATAGTGTGCCCCTAGGTTTTATGCTATAAACAATATTGGTTTTAATTATACTAAGAGGGTGTAGGCATAATAGGATCAAGATGTAGGATAGGTGGATAGACTATCATGTTAGTGGTGACAAGTTGTTTAAAAAGGGCTTCCAAGGATATAAAAATGGGAGTATAAGGACCCATTTTATGTTTTGACTTAGATGTATAATCATTTTACTTATGATCATATAGTTATGGATATAATTGGGTGGATGGATTTGAGGTGGCCAATATTGGATTCCCTTTACTAATATGGGAATGTGTAGATGGTGATTTATGGATAGTTAATGGAATATTGGTATGGGATTCACATGATGGGGCTTGGGTAGGAGGTGTATTGAGCTGAAGGGGATCAACACCTTTGGGAAGTGGTACACCCATCATAATGAGCCACAAAAAGATATCATCCTTGTTGTCATATATGTATTGGTCAATGAAGGTAGGGTCTAGCTCCATGGTGATTATTGATAGGTGATGGATGATATAATTAGGATAAAGATTGGATAAGGTTCTTGAAAAAATAGATCAAAAGGACCGAGCTAGTATGATAGGTAATAATGGAGATGAGATATACTAATAGATTAAGGACTATGATCAAATGTCAAATAGTTAATACAGTAGGTGATAATAACTTGTCAACAATGCCTAGTCATCAAGCTAGAAAAGGATTAGGGATATGAAGGGTGCTTAAATTAAAAATAATAATAGGACTATATGATGGGTAATAGTAACAAATAAGGCAAGATGACTTTGAATAGGGATGATTGATAGTTGATGGGTTGCTAGATTAAAATCAATAAAGTGAAAAGATGATATCAAACTATTAATTATGATATGATATTTGACCAAGTGGATTAGAGTGATAGGATGGTGATAGGATGATAGGAAAATAAAATAATAGGATTATTGGGATGATTCAACTAGCTCAAGACTTTAGACTAATTTTGCTCAAGATGGGATGGTAGGTGATGATGTGATGAAGATGATTAAGACAATGGAGTAAGGATAAGTGTGATGATAGGTGATGATTAAATGATAATGAGGTAATGAAAGGTTTATGGTTTAGACTCATATGTGACTTAGAAGCTAACTAGGATAAGATGAGGTGATGACTAGATGGGTGATGAAGGCAAGGCCAAGACAAATGATCAAGTATAGATTTAAGATAATATGTGGATCATGAGGTATGATTAGGATGTGATTAGGGGATAACTAATGACATATGTACCTAGTGATAAGATGTGATTAAAAGGATGTACAATATAACACATTATGTATAAGAAGGTAAAACAAGGATATACAATATGATGGGATAATGAGTCAAGATGATATGGGGATTATTAGGACAATGGATGAGACAGACTTAGGATAGAATGTAGATAAGAAGACAAGATGGGATTAGGATATGTGAAGGTTTATTATCAAATATGTAAGGAGGGGATGTCAATAAAATGATATGGGAATTATCAAGACTATGGTGTGATTGATGGATAAGGAAATTCCAAACTGAGGTGTGATTTATTATGGATGAGGTGGTCTTATGAAAAGGTGTGACTAATCTAAGATAGGATATGGGATAATGAAAAGGATATAAAAATATATTCAATATGATGATTATTCAAGGATGTATAAGATGAAAATAGATCCAAAATATGTACAAGATGGGGTGATTAGGATAAGGATATAAATATGTGATTGAAATATGAGACAAGATAATATGAGATGATGAGGACTATGGATGAATTGAAATTAGGATAGGGTATGGATGATGAGATAATATTTGATTAGGATAGGTGATGAATGGAAAGATGTATGATATGTGAGACTAGGATGTGATAGGACTATTATGATGTACAAAAAAGTAAGATATATATAAGGGTATGAGACTAGGATATATAATATGATGATTAGGATGATCAATTTTAGGGGATATGGTCAGATGAAGATGTGATAGAGATGATATGGTGGGTATTTTAGACAATGGATACAAGATGGTAATTAAGATATGTTAGTAGATAAGGTTATGGGTAGATATGGTTAGATTAGGAGGGGATGGACGAGATAGTGAGTGGTCAAGGATATAGAAGAAAATGGGGTGATGACCAAGGATAATGAGATATGGTGAGAATAGAAAAGCATGGGGTGAATATGATAAGTGGCTGATGATGTGAACTTGGTATAAGGATGTAATATGTGAATGGATAAGGATGAGTGCTTGTGACAAAGACAAAAATATACAAAGAGGTTATGTATAATGATGATTAGGATATACAAGATAAAAAGTAGGTGATGGGGATGTGGTTAATGATGGGATAAGACCTATACAAAGATGATATGTTTAATGAGATGATGACTAAAATGTTGATTATGATATGTATAAAAGGGAAGATATGATAATGTTATACAAGGTGATAGAATGATAAAGATGGAATATACAAGGTGATATGTGCAAAGGACCTAAATAGGATTAAATAGGTAAAGGTTGACTCAAATCACAAATAGTATCAGTCTAACACAACACACATCTAATCAAGCAAGCCACAACCTATAATTAGTAAACTTAAGGGGTGTTTAATCTGATGTCCACACCATCTAATGGATACATAAATGAGGTTGTAGGCTAATGACCCATTATGGAATCAACTGAACCCTCTTAAACTTGCTTACACTTGATGTCACTTAGGTACTATTACTGATGCCATAAGTGGAACACCTATTATGGTTTAAAGTTCCTATTCTAGGCTAAATTGGCTCTCTAAGGGAATCCCCTATATACATAATGGTACATTATGGCCTAAGTACATATAGGGTGTTGTCTAATGCTTGGTTTAGAGAGTTAACTCTTCCCTATCATGGATGACCTATATGGGGTCTAACGATAGTTGTCCTTGATTGTTATACTCTACTAAAACATAGAGTTTGGTTAGTGTGTAGTGATGAAATCCATAACACTAACCCCTATAGACTAAGCTCATGCATGGGTGTCAATTCCACATCACATACTATCCTAGGGTAAGGGATAACAAATAATCAATCACACGATATGATTAATTAATTGATCTAATTACCTATGTGTGTTTGGCATGACACAACAAATTAGTACATACAAAGATAAATCAAAGATATATACACACAAAATAATAAACACATAAGTGTTTACAATAAATTAGAAAGATAATGATATACTAAAATTAATGATCAAAATAATTAAATGTAAGATAAAATCAGAAAATGCACCCCTTGTAAGAACAAAGGTTAGATATATGATGGGGTGATAAAATCTCCAAGGGACCTATAAGCAAATTGTTAGCAAAGATGACTTGCATAATAAAAAATATGTTAGTCAAACATGGATTAATAAAACACCCCTAAAAATCATTTTATAGCTCCATAACTTATTTGGGGTGAGTGGAACATGACACGGGGGTCTGGGGGTGGAATCCCTAGTGAGGTCAAGGGGTAGTGCCCCTATCATGCTTCCTGTCATGGTATAGGGTGGGTTGGAGGGGTGGAGCCCCTCACTACTAGAAGGAATTTGGGCTTTGTCGGAGGCTTAGAGTAATGAAAAATTCACAAAAATTGACTCTGAAAACACACTCAAAAAGGACCAAATTAAAGGCAGAAAAGGTTACAATCTTATGACTACACATTGAAAAACTATAATTTGCAGGATAATCCCATGACTAGTAGAGTGGCATGATTTAAAATATTTGCTAACCATGATAATTAACTAAAAAATCATGGAAATCTGATAATCTCGCTACTGATAATGACAATCTCACTATTTGATATAGAATGATAGTAGCAATTTTGTCATGAACCATAAAACTGCTACTTAGGATGACAATCCCATGATTAGTAGAAAAATACAAATAGTGAGATTGTAGTTTATAATAAAAATAGTATGTATGACCTAAGTAAAAAGTTTATCAAATAAATATAATTTACAAGGACTCAATATTAAATATAATTATTTGATGATAAAAAAGCTACCAAATCTTAATACTAGCCTAAAATAGCCTAAACTACAAATCCACTACTAGGTACAACAATCCCACTATTTATAGGGAAAACTCATGACTTCTCCAATCACAGTATTGTCAAATGATGCTAGACTAGTATGGATAGTGGGTTCTCATATAATTCTTTCCCTTCTTAGATACCTAGTGAACCTTGCAAGACAAAACACTCCCTATCAATAGTTATTTTTAGATATAAATGGAGGTTAATTTTCTTATATATAGGGGAATGCTTAAAAAGTTTATTAACAAAAGAGGGATCCTTTTTAGATGTTACAACTCACATACCTTGATCTCCTTGCTATCATAAGTAAAGAGCCCTATATATGATAATATAAAGATGATAGGGATACGATCTTACTAGTTTTAGGTAAAAGTACAATACCATGATTGAGATTTACAATCCCATGATTCATAGGATGATATCGTTATTTAGATAGTGGAGGGATTTTCCAAAATGCTTGGTTGGTTGATTTCCTAGGGGATTCTTCCTCTGGCCTATACATAGAATCAACCACAGTAGACAATGTTTCTATAGAAACAAAATATTAGCATAAATGAGTTATAATCTAAGCCTAAAAACTTGATTTTGATAATACCACTATTCAAATTTACAATACCACTATTACCAAGGCAATATCACTACTAGGTAAGTGGTAGGATTATCAAAAATAACCTGTAGGACAAACCATTAGTGGTTTATAAGACAAAAACTAATATTGGCAATCCCATGATTCATGGGCAATCTCACCACTAAGAGAGTAGTGGGATTGTAAAAATTATAAGTCCTTATAATTCCTTAACTATTAACATCTAAGCCATAATGCCATGACTCAGATTAATAATACCGCTACTAAAATATTGTTACTTGCAGAGCAATACCACGACTTTCTTGAAGCATGCAAAAAACATAAAATATGGGCTTGGTTTCACTTCCAGTTGGTCCTATAATCACCTAAAATGTTTCCAGAAAGAGTGTTATCTTAAATAATGTAGGTTGGTCCCACTTTGGATGAAAAAATTTTCACCAAATTTGGTATTCAAGAAAATATTATCAAAGAGATAATAAAATCTAAAACCTAATGGCACCAATATGATAGAGAGTATAAATCATAACTAGTAAAACATTCTTACCATGCTCTTTACCTTCTCATAGCTCCATTTCAAGATCCATGATTACTTGTAGACTCAGATTAACAAAGTGATTCTTGATGTTGGATTTTGGATGATGGATTGGATGATTAATTATGGCTATGCAATAGGATTTCTAGAGTGATTTTGGCATAGTTTTGGTATGGATTCAAGAGTTCCTAAAATGATTTTGGCATGGTTTCCCTAAAAAAATTCCTAGATGGATTTGAGAGTGGAGGGAGTGTTGTTTAAATAGGCTAATGCAGGGAAATTTATAAATATTTTCAAATTAGTAGAAGTCTCTACAATTGGAGACTTCTAGAGAGTTAGAGAAACCTCTCTAATTCTAGAGGTTTCTAAATAGGTTTTAGGAGATAATGAGGAGGTTAGTTAGTGATTAATGAATGTTAGGGCTGATAGGGTTGTATAAATAGCTAGGATGATAGGTTAACTAGGGTGGTATGTGGGTGGTTGGACTATTTTTGAATTTAAAACTGGCTAGTGGGATTAGGGAATAGGTTAGTAGGTTATAGGGGTTAATTAATGGCTAAATGGGGATTAGAATTCCTAGGTATGTAGGAATACCTAGGGGGTAGGCTAGTAGGTGGTTAGGTGAGGTTATGGGAATTGAAAATTCCCATATAATAGATAAACAAAATTAGATTAGGATAATGGGAGATTAGGGGAAATTAATGGAATAGTGGGAGAGGATAAGGTTAGTGAAATGTAGATTAATGGAAGGGGATATTATATTTATGGATAGAAATAGGATAAATTAGTAAGATAAAATGGGTTAAGTAGAATTAGTATTGACTAATAGGAATATTAGTCAACTGTAATGAAGTAAGTGATTTTAGTTGCATACACCTTCATTAAGTTTTGGATCATTTCTCAACTCAAGGTGTTATGCCCATTACCCTACAGTACGAGTACATTAGGATTATCTAGGCCTTGTTATGATGTTTTAAACTTTTTTGAAGTTATTAAGACTATTTATTCATGAATTTGATTCACTTCCTTCACTATTTATGCTATACAAATTCTAATAAATTCCATCTACTAGTTCCCTACCTGCTTATTGTAGGTGTATATTGGCCTATGTATGAATTGTCTCCTATTGGTGTTTGGGACTTGAAACACTATCTATTCATCATTAAAATAGTTTCCATGTTAATTTATACACCATCTATCAATTAGGTAATTTAAATCATGAAGGCATGTTCCATTTATCCTTTAGGGTGGCAAAAACCATTTTGTGATTCAAAACCTTGTAGGGTCTACTACCTAGTTTTAGTCATTTTAGAGGTACTTTTAGATCTCAAGAGTACCCTCTTTTACTACTCACCATGCCCTTAAAATTGGAAAGGTCTTTCTCCTATTTAGGTAACTTAAAACTAAAATACCTATAGGCTTCAATATATGTTATAACCTTATTGTATGACTCCATCAAAAGACCCTATGCCTTTATTTTACTCTTTTAGGGATAAGAGCCCTGAATACACAGTCATCTACCTTTTGATCATGGTTTGCATCTTCCTTTACTCATTACATTAGAACTAGATCTTCCATGATTCCCTTATCATATTAGGTCCCTAAATAATAATTGATAACTTGTTTCAACACCTCAGAAGGTATTATTAAGCTCTGCTAGCACCACCTATAGGTGACTTCCTACAAAATATAGGCAATGGTATGGGATGATGAGTAGTATGCAATGTTCTCACCATTAAATGAAAATTAGGCCATTAAAATGTCTCTAAATGAATGTTCAAAACTTTTAAATGGATACCAAATACCATGATCCAATTTTGCATGTGTTTTTTCCTTTTCAAACACTTGTGGGTGAGCATTTTCATGGTAGACGATGAGAAGGTGTCTCATGTGACTGCTCAATCCCACTTCTTTGTGAGAATTTTTAAGGTTTGATACAACACTCTATGACATTAGAGAGTAAAACAAGAACTCAAATTATTTATTATACCCCTATGACCATGGCATAAAGGTTTCAAACATATGATTTCCTAAGACTGATTGTGTGTGATAGTTATAGGTTAGAGAAGCAACATGATTCTTGTGAAAGCTATCTCATGAGGCATACTTTTAAGAATGAAATTGAGTGTACATGGGATGAAAATATCATTGTAAAAATTATAAATAAACTACCGCAACCCTTTCAATTCATTGACAAAGCACTAAGCTCTTGAAAATGGTGAAAACTACCCATAACTCAAAAAATTATATCTTCCCACAAATTGAGATGATTAGCACATAAAAAACTCATGAAACATGAAATAAAGTGTGGTAAGAATTAGATAAATAATTCAACATGCTATGTAATGAATCTTAGCAAGTGAGTTTTATGAAATCTCTCAAATAAGACCAAAACCTGAAGGGTACACGGATGAGCAAGTAGATTTGCATAGTCCACTTCAAATGGATGGTTCATGGAACACATTAAACCATTCATAAAAATTATTATATGTAAATTAATTTATATTATTTTATAATTACCCACCAAAATAATTTTTATTGAAACTACATGTGTTGTTCATACCGAGCAAAAACTTGAGTGTCACTTCAATCTACCAAGAAGGGGAAAAAATATAATAAAATATTTTTGGGACAAAAATTCAACCTAAATATAAATTAAATCATGTATATGAGTTTGGGTAAGCTAAATATACATATTTACATCTTTATCAAGTGGCACACTTTCCTAGGAGGTTATAAAAGTGTCATTTGCTTCCATTTCTTTAGTAAGATTGACTTTTCTCTAAACAACCTACAATATTTTTAGTTTTAAATTTCCTAAGACTTATAGGGACACATGGGACATGAAGTAATGTTTTGACACTTGCACATTTCCAAAGAAACCTATATAAAGCATTAAATGCACTTTTTTGACCCTTAAATGACTTGAAATGATAAATGGACCTAAAAACCAATTAATCAAAGATAATACAACATTAATTGACATAAAATAAGCTATAAATCACCTCATTAAAAAACATTTTACCCCCTTATATTCCTAAAAATCAATTTTTTTACTAGGCGTGTCATAATTTGTCCTAAAAGAAAAATTTGGTCAACAATAAATTGAGCCAAATAGATGCACAAAGGGAGCTAAACCCATAATCTAGAGATCTGGTATAGTTATAAGGTCACCCAAAACCTTTAGGCCATTTGCATGTCATTCTAGGTTTGAAGTATAATTTAACACTCTCTTTCATAGATGTAACTTGGGTTGCTTATAGTTTCTACATTACACTTTTCAATTTTTGTTCAAAGTTCAAGAAGTTTCAAAGGTATAAAATTTCAAATCAAATTTATATTTTTATATAGTAGTATGATTCATAAAGAGACAAGTTGGCCATGTTATATTTTAGTGACACTCAATTTATATGGCTTAAATTTTATGAACCTAGTACATGGTTAACTATTTTTATTATTATTTCCTATTAGATTATAGTGACATTTGATGTCTATGACTTTACCATTATCTAAGATCACTCTTCAAAAAGTGAAATCATAATCTTATCTAATTCAAAAGATTCACTCTTTGTGAATTAATTACTATAAATTTTAACACAATTCAAACCCTATGAGATGGTATGGTTATAGTTTAGTGACACACAATGTCCTACCACTCATCTTATTACCACTTTCATAATTTTTTATTCTCCCTGGACATGAAACAAGTTTGAAAGGACCCTATCTTCACCCTAAATGATCCAAAAATGGAGCATGCACTTATCCACTTTAAAGTTATATTAAAATTAGATTTCATACTAATTTATGTGTATAATTTCCTTACTCTCTATTCAAATTTAAAATTTCAAGTTTCATATTGTTAATTTTTAAATTTGGATAATAACTATTTTCAATGGCATTATTTTATTTTTTCATTAAGGCATATTACACAATCAAGATTCACATCCAAATACAAATTGAGTATACACACTTAGGTTTAATTCTCCTTTACTCTAATAATTTTAGTTTATTTCATAACTAGAATAAAGTGAGGGAAAATGTAGACACTCAAAATTAATCATTAAGTTCTTGACAATGTTTAACCTTGACATCCTTACCATACATACTCTATTCACCATCCTTCTAAATTTTAATCTCCATAAGAGTATTCAATATTTTAAAAAATATCTTGAAACCACTCAAAATATCATTCAAACACACACACACACACACACACACACACACATAGTGTGGGGGACAAGGCCACACTAGTGGACAAGGCTATAATAAACCTTGTCTGGCTTAATGCAATCCTATTCTAGAAGGACATAGACTATTATAACTAGTCTGTAATATATATATATATAAAGGTCTCTATAAACACATCTAGCAATCACTTTGAAATTTTACTGTTCATTGAGTAAAAGAGTAGTACTTACTCCAATTTCAAATTTTAAGCATTATAATAGTCATAGGCTAAGTCTTAAGTTATTTTATTACATGTCAATGGAACTCATTATAAATAATTTAAAATAATATATCTAGTTGCATTCATATATAAAATTCAATATTCACACACTCACTTTGGGAGGGAGAACTACATCTAGCTCAAGTACCTTTCATATATATGGGCAATACTCAAATTATGGGGGTTTTATTAGGATAACTTGGCTATTTCCCTTTAAAAATTAAATAGTTTTAATTTTTTATCTATTTTGTGTATTGTGTAGGATCTAGAGTTTATATTTTATAGGTATTTCACATAGTAAATCAAGAGACTCAATTGAATATTAAATCCTCATAGATAGGCACACACATTTAGATCAAAAAATTAATCGTATAATCAAACAAGACATAGTCAAAATTAAAAAAAGGCCATAATGCATCCTTATTCTTCTAGTAAAACCTTATACAAGCATAGTTTTGATTCTTACTATTGGTTACAACATGGTTCACATTCCCTTTGAATAAATTTTTAATCACACTCATATTTCACAATTAACAAACACCAATTTATAAGTTAAGTACATGTATTACATTAAAAATTACTATTTATAGTTTATTCCAAATTATGTATTTTAATACATTTCAATTTCAATATATTAAATATATTTGTTTGATTCATTTCAATTAAAAATATATTAAACACAAGTATTAAAATAATAGTTATTAAAATAAAATCTACAAAAAGAAAATTTACATTAGGAAAAGTTACAAAAAGAGAAATTAAAAAAAAAAAAAATCAAAAATAAGTTTAATCTAAGTAATAAATTGTGATTATGTAAGTGTGAAAATATAAAAAAGGTTTAAATATTATTCTTCTTGTAGTTCTTAAATTTAATTATTAAGTTATGATAATTCCCAACACTAAGAAATCAGATTTGACAAAGAAAGAGATTATTAAAAAATATGTCCAAAATCAAGATGTATCTAAAAATTATAATTTTTCAACCATAAAGAAAGTAATTAGAAAATAATATTGATGTCTTGAGACTTTAATTCTTAATCCTTACATAGATTTCATGAAATTTACCATTGTATAAATTATTAATGCTCATGAAGGCAATATATGTAACATGACACTTCTCCAATCTCTTGCGTCTGACATTCACCATTTGAATAATATTATTAAAAATAAGAAATGTATCAAATGTATCAATTTTATAGTAACACTTAATCTCAAAACATGTTTTTTTATATTTCAAATTGAACCTACTTTGTATCAATATAATGCAATATTAGTAAGATCATGGCCAAGAACAATGGGTGCCACAGTTGGTAAGGATCATGAGTGTGTTGAATTTGGATAAAATGATGTGATTGTTACTATTTGAAGATAGGAAGCTTATTTAGAGAAATAAAACAAAACATAATCCATTTCTTCAAGGTTATGCAATACTAACAAATCAACATCCCTTTCCAGTTGGTGATTTAACACATAATACAATAGAAGATTACATATTTTATGTAGGAACTCCATGGAAACATCACATTTCTCAACTCATTTATAGATTAAACATATTCCCATGGATGTTTTCTTGATTTTTTATTTCATATATTATTATATTTTAACATGGCATTGCATTAATTATTATTCTAGCCCTTGGATTTATCTTCACTTGGCCCTTGTTTATTGATTTTTATCCTGATATGGACATTGATGACATATATCACATATATCTTACATTGAGATATAATTTAAAATATCTTTTATATAGTGCACATTATTTTCATCATATTACTTTCCCACTCTTTTATATTGACTATCTATAAATGTTATGTTTGACATTAAGATTAAATGATCACACACATTTATATCTACATATTACATGATTATACATTGAGACTTTCCCATTAAGGACATTGTTATTATTATCTCCACATACAATTTTAATGTATAATGTTGTGATTCGCATAAATAGTGGGGTAAGTTGTTTGTTTTTACTTTATCCACATCACCATGCTTTTACAATGAGTGCACACTATGCCTTTACCCATGTTATGGATTATTCAAATCTTTACCATTCCTATATTTTATGAGTATCTCTATTTGTCCTTGCATGACTTTATATATTCTTGTAAATTTTTTTAATATTCAAAAATACCAAAAAATAAAAATAAAATATAAAAACATTCAAATATTCCAAGAAATAAAAATTAGGACCAAAGAATGACATGATTAGTAATTTTTTTTTCATACATGTTATTTATCAAATGATTGGTATATTACATCTCATTTTCTATATACAAGTGCATTTAAATATATGAACGGGTTGCATACATGGAATATATATATAGACAATATACATGGATACATAGATGTTGGACTATTTATATACCTAGGGGAAATGCCAATGCTAAGGGCATCTTATTCCATAGGTTACACTACTATAGGTTCTATATTTATATGACCTTTCCATTTTTAGATACCTTGATTAATTAAACATGCCTTGATACTTCTCATACTTTATAAAATACAATATCGTTATTCTAATATACCGTGCTATGACATTTACCTACTTAAATGGTGTAGACTACATTACATGTTCCACAGTTATTTAATGTTATTTCCTTTTATAAAAGGCTATTAATTACTTGTTTATTATATGCATCCCATTCTTTTGTGCATGAAATATTTATTTTCTCTTATTTTTATACCCTTATCCTTGTGTGTGAGACATTCATTGTCTCTTATGTGCCACTCCTTACATTTATGTGTACAAGATTTATCATCAATTATATGTATCCCATTGGCCTTATGTGTGATATTGTGTACTATTATGTGTAATTTCATTATGTGTGTTATAACCATGACATTTCTTTCTGAAATTATTATGATTTATAAGTTTTTAGGTGTCATGATCCATATCATGCATCTCCTTCTTATGTGTGGTGCCATGATCTATGTCAAGTAGCTTTACTATGTAATATTATTGAGTAAATTTATTAGTAATGATTCCTACTACATGCCTAATATATATATATATATATATATATATATATATATATATATATATATATATATATATATATATATATATATATATATATATATATATATATATATATATATTGGAATGACACTTATGTACCTTAAACTACATAAGTTTGATACATGATTTGTTGTTATATTCCTTATTATGGTGATATATTTTGCTTATGTTGACATGATTATGCATGATTACATATTTAAACAAAACATGATATGATTAACTCTTTATTTTGAGATGAGTGACTCGAAGGATACATCCCCCACCTTAAAATGGGGGTATATTAGTGGGATTTTCATAGAGACTTAAGCATTCACAAGTAGAGAATACAAAATTTGGCACAAATTATAAAAAACTATATAGATTTTAGAGTGGTTTATATATCATAGTGGGACATATTTTGATTTATTTTTGATAGATTTTGGGGGAATGTGCCATGCATATGAATTCAATTTACATACCATAAGTTACAGGTTTTTTAGATATGCACATATTTAGATACATATGGGGATATATGCAAGGCATGCTAGCATAATTTTGTCATTGATGTCATTAATGTAAAAGTGTGTTGTCATTGATGTCTAGATGCATTTGGTAAAGATGCATGGTGAGTGGCCTTTGAGGTACACTTGATTGAAGGTTGATGTCTAGTTAAGCAAGGATAGCTGAGGCATAAACATGAGGTTGTAAAATATTATCAATGATCAAGGTTTTTTCTTAGTTTCATCTTTATTTTTGGAAGGCTAGTGTCAAGATTGGTGTTTCTCTAGTGAAGGATACTCAAAGTAAGTTTTCAAGTATTTGAGCCTTGTAGTGTATTGAGAAGGTTTGAGAATAGGATGCCTATTTTTGTGTATAAAGAGGAATGATATCATAACTATTTATAAGTTATTAGGCTTCTAAAGGCTATAAAATTTTGATATAAAGTATCTTTGAGGACAAGGTGGCTTGTCAAGTTTAGCTATGGTATGAAGAGTCCTTGTGTAGAGACATAAGCTTTGTTGCATGGTAAGATAAAGTTATAGAAGGATGTTTCACATTATTCAAATATGATATTTATTTTATGACATGATATTAATATGATGAGCATGATAATGAGGTGTTGAGAACATGAAAAGAGGGATGAAGGTTAAATGCTTGAGTAGCCTAAGACTGGTCATGACATATAGAGACCTTATGATAAGGTATAAGTATTATGACTCAGTGAGATAAGTACAAAAAATAATAAGAGGATATATGAGGTTGATTTATCATTAATATGGGGCATTATATCACTCATGAGAGTATTAGAGTGAACCTATAGGGATAGGTCCTATAGACCTAGCATGCAACTAGACTAGTTTTAGACCCTACCTGACCTAATGAGGTGTTATGAGGTATTACCAAGGCATATGAAGAATGTATGGTAGTGGTTGAGCATGGTAAGAGGTTTTATGTCATGTATATGATGTTTTGTTATCTTGGAAAATGGATAAAAGGATATTTTAAAGGACTAATGTAGCTTGTAGATCAAGGTCTAGAGAGCAAAATGAAGATGGTGGCCAAATGAGGTATGGAATCTAGATTTAAAGATAATAATGAGCATTTGAGAATTTAAACTGGTGTGATAGGTTTATTAGGTATGTTAACCAAGTTTGAGGTCAATGTTTATAATAAAAGGTATACAAATAAGTTTTAAGTTCTATCGAGTGCACAAAATGAAGAGTTGTCTACCTGATAAGGTGTTTCAAGTGTTCATTGACATGTGTATAATATACATGGTGACCTAAGCTATTCATGGTATATGGGGAAGTTTCCTAGCTCAAATTTTAAAGCAATAGTTTATGGAATGAGGGACTATGCTTTATGAATGATCATTAGGACTAGAAGATAGTTTAAACCCTTAACGAACCCTAAAAATGACTTGATGTGAAATAATTTGTTCAAAATAGCCTTGAATGATCTCAAATGGATAGATAAGTGATTGGATCATGTATTAAAATATCCCAAGTACATCCAAGTGTGATTGGTTTGACAGGTGAGTGAGTGGACCTTATAAGAAAGGACTTATTTCTCAAAAAATTATGTATCAGACAAATTTGACCAAGTTAAAGTTGCTAGATGGATGGAGGATAAAAATTGAGATTTGTATTTTATTTATAGGTGGTTTATAAATAGTATCTATCATTCAAGTGTGTTAAAATAGTCATACAAGTTGACCTATTGTTAACAAACCTAATGATGCAGATAATGAGAAAACCAAGTTGAAGTGAAAATTTGAATAAGGATTTGTTATCATGGATTAAATATTAATCTAATTATATATATATGTTGTTCAAGACCTTTAATATATGATAATATTTAATATAATATTTTGGGATCATTTTATATTAAAAAATGTTGCTCACAAGTTGACTTATTTGGTTCTGATGTGCATGTGAGGATAAAGGTCTAGAGATTGGTCCATATGTCTAATTTTCCATTAGATCTTAGTGTTTTTTATTTTTAAGATGTCATAAATATATTTAAGGATCATATTAATTCATCATAATTATTTTAATATGTCTACATATGTTTTGGAATTCAAAGTCATCATGACTGGTCTTTAAGGTAAAATGGTAGTTTTGGGTAAGCAAATTATAGAGATGAGTTTAAGACTTAATACCATGATTTTATGTATCTTATGCACATAATTTTGTTTTTTATGAATTTTATTATTTATCTAGGTTTTTCTTAAGCTTGGAAGTCATTGTAAGAGGTTGGAACAATGAAGCCAAAATGGCCTATGTAGCTGAGTAAGGATTGTGAAAGTTAAGGTCAACAAATTAGTCTATAATACCAATAGTTTCCATTAGAGATTATGATATTTTTATGTAGGTTTTTATAATGATTTTTTTTTAAATTATTTTCATGCATTTTAATAATTTTATTGTGTTCATTTAGGTTTCATAAGTACAAGTTTCCATGATTGTGTTTTGAGGCTAGTTGGTAGTTTTGAGTGGGCACCTTGCAAAGAAGAGTTTGAGCCTATATACCATGATTTGAAGCATATAATGAAGTTTATGATGACTCTAATGTCATGAGGTTTCTGTATATGTGATTTATTTCCATCATTATTTATAAATTTTTTGCTTATACTTCAATTGTTTAATATATATTTTTTGTGTATGCACAGGTCTATTGTGAACATTGTTTTGAGAAGGGGTTGAAGTGGTGATTGGACCTAAAAGGTGTTGTTTACCTAAATTTAATTTATAAAATGTATATTTGAGTTGAATATTAGGTTTTACTACTATATTTTGAGTTTAGAATCATTTAAATAATGACAAAGTATAGCATGCTCTAATGAAGGCCTAATAAAATTAGGTCTCTTTAAGGCCTAGAAGAGGTATTGGTCCTATATGTTGTGACCAATATATTGAGATGTTTGTTTCATGTTCTAAATGTGTTATATGACCTATTTAAATGGTAATATAGGCGTGTAAGTGTGAATTTTTTACCAAGGTGTGTGAGAGTAAGTGACTTATATAAGAATAAGGCTAATTAGGCCTATTCATTTGTGTTAGACAAGTAGGTATGCAAACAAATAAAAGAGAAAAAAGAGGAGTACAAGGAGGTCATATTGACCATAATAAATGTGTAATTAATGTCTAAAAAAAGATATAAATATGAATATTAAGGCCATATGACCTAATCAAGTCAATAAAAAGGCTAGTTAAGCGGAGAAGGCTAGAGACCAGTTTGAAAGAAATAAAAGTATGCGAAGAGCTGAAGAAGAGGACCATAATCTATTGAATATTGAAATAAGGAAATACATGGAAGGAATAATTCTACTTGGCTGAGTGGGTGATTGGTTAAGAGGTGGTTGAGTTGGTGTTGAGTCATTAAGGGATTTGGTGTTTCCTTTCAAGTGGGTGCTTGATAGACTAGGGTTGGTGATCTAAGTTGAGTCGGTGATAAACTAAATTTGATTCATTAATTTATAAGATTGATTTTCCAAGCTATGGTTTGTGGGTTTTATTTCCCATGAGGGTTTCCTACATAGATGACACGTTCATACTTGTTATGTGTATATTCTCTTTACTATGTTATTTGATATTGATCATATGATGATGTTTCTTGATGAATGATTAGAAGATATAAAATGAAATTAAAAGTTTATAAGGACAATAATTCACCCCCCCTCTCTTACTCATCTTGCTTCCATCAATTAGTATTAAAGCCTGGTCCTTTGAGATAGTCCTAACAACCTTAAGGTGATCCTAAGAAGTATAATCTTGGATTGTGATGATGATAGTGTTTATCATGATAATAATGATGGTATACCAAAGAATTATGGTACTATTAGAGTTGAATGAGAAGAATAAGGATGACAAGGTGAGTCATGATCAACTCATAAACTAAGGTTGTCAGTTTGCTACTATAGACCATAAGTCAGATCTAAAAGAATGTCAAGAGTATCCTTTATCAGATCAGAAGGATTATTTAGAATCCAAGTCAAAGGATAGGCCTAGGTTGATAGTCAAGTCTAGAATGACATTGAAGAATTTTCAATCTGGTGAGAGTATGGAGATCTATGAATCTCTTGAATTTTTATTTTTCTAGTGCCTTATGTAAGGGATGACTCTATTAGGCTTCATGGAGACACTCATCAATAAGTGGAAGCATGATGTATTCTTGTTAAGCATTGATAGTTATTGTATGATATGAATACATGTTGAATATTGTTGAGTCTGATATAGAAGTGTGATATTTTATCATGTTAAGAGGTAAGTTTTTTATATTTGGTTATGTAGTTCTATGTGATATTTCTTTGTCAAGTAGTTATTTTGAGACTGGTGTCTAGGTGAGAGCAAGGTCAATTCAGTGGAAATTAAATTATGTCAATACACGTAAAAGTGTTACATTGATAAGAATTTTCATAAGTGGTATGAGCATGGAAGGCACATGTCAAGATGTTAAAAGTGTTTATGTGCATTGGAGGCTTGAGTCTTGTCATGGCATGGGAGAAGTATGAGAGTAGTAATATGAGTGATATCTTCAACATGAGTTTGTTGAGCATTATATTATATATTGATTAGTAATCAACAATTGATATCAAGGATCATCTTGTGAAGATTCATCTTTCATAAGGTGGATGTCAATGGTGAATATAGACAATTAGGTAGAGTATAACTAGTAGTGATTAGGTGCATGAAAAAGTTATCATGGTGAGGTTTGTGCCATGGTGGTTTGAGAAAAATGAAAGAGAAAGATTGATTTAAGAATAACATCTAAGATACCATATGTACATAACATGAGTAATCTCTAATCTATCATGGAGGATTAGATTGTTTCATTGGAATAATATCTTTGATTTCAGACATACCTAATAGGAATGGTGGAAAAGTATTAATTTCAGAGATGTTTTATGCTTATAGGCATTAAGTGTGATTGATATAAAAATTTGAATATGACCTTTGGGTCATGTATCATAGGTTTATATGATTATTATACCCTAGTTGTGTGAGGTGAAGGTGATAAAGTAATATATAAGTTTGGTATATAATGAACTAGGTGTTTTGCAAACCTAATGAGTAGTGAACTAATACAAGAAGCATTATCATGTTGTAGATAGATCAAATATGGTATAAGGAGCTAAGATGTTGATATCAGGAGTATGTATGGTGTGAACAAAGGTTTAATGTCTAATTAATCTTAAAAAAAGTTCCAAGAAGAGATAGCATCGACTCCAGGGGAGATAATCATATAATTCATGAGATTCAAGAATATGTTTGTAGTACAAAGAAGATATGTAGAATCATGAAGACAATTTATATGTGCATGAAACTTGAACAAAAAATGAAGTTGGATATCATTAATATATATGTATCAAGGTACATAAATGAAGGTAAGTAGTCTTGTATACCTGAGTCCATTTAAATAATATATTTGATAAATAAGAACAAAAGGGATAACATAGTGAGTTCGAGTTATAACAATCATGTTAAGGACAAGATGTATGGTCTTGTGATTAGAGTTCATTTAAATACTATTATTGATCTAAGGTGGATCTTGGTATCTTGAAGTTATTTTGTAGTTTCTAAAGATATTTAACAAATAAGGAGAATGAATGGTTCCATGAATTATAGTTTGTATCATATTTTGTCACTAATGTTAAATGGGGATAAAAGTTCATGGAGAAAGATAAGTTTGGAGGATAAGAGATTGATCTGAACGTAATGTGTTTTTACATCAAAGGTAAAGGGGGGTTTTTGGGCATAATGTTGTCATTGATTTCAATCTAATTTCATTAATTTCAAATTGTGTGGCCATTTATGTCTAGATGTTTTAGGTAAAGATGCATGGTGAGTGGCCATTGAGGTATGCATGAGTGAAGGTTGTTGTCTTAGTAAGAATTATAATTAAGACATCAAAATGAGGTTTTAAAAGATGATAAATGGCCAAAGTTTTTTCTCAATGTTATATTTGTTGTTGGAAGGTTTGTGTCAAGATTGGTGTTGCTCTAGTGAAGAATAATCAAGGTCAATTGTCAAGTGTTTGAGCCTTGTGGTGTATTGAGAAGGTATGATCATAGGATGCCTAGCCTTGTGCATAAAGAGGCATGGTGTCAAAATTATTTGGTTTTCATTATTCCTATGAAGGATATATAAGTTTGATAGAAAGTATCTTTAAGGATAAGGTGGCTTATGAATCTTAGTTTTGGTATGAAGATTCCTTGTGTAAAGACATAAGCTTGGTTATATGGTGAGATAAGGCTATAGAAGGATGTTTGAAATTATTTTAAAATGAGATTGATTATATGACATGAGAGTGATATGATGATCATGATATTAAGTTGTTGAGAAGATGAAAAAAGGCGTGAAGGTTAAATGCTTGAGTATCTTAAGACTAGTCATGGTATGTAAAGACCTTATGAGAAGGTATAAGTATGATGACTCAATGAGATAAGAAAAAAAAGGAATAATAAGATATATTAGGTTATTTTAAAATTCATATGAGGCATTAGATCACTCATGAGAGTCTTAAAATGAGCTTTTATTGATAGGTCCTATAGACCTAGCATGTAACTAGACTAGTTCTAGACCCTTCCTGACCTAATGAGGTGTCATGAGGTATTGTCAAGGCATATGAGGAATCTATGGTAGTGTTTGAGCATGTTAATATGTTTTATGACATGTATATGAGGTGTTTATATCTTGGATAGTGGCTAGAAGGATATTTTCAAGGACTAATGTAGCTTACAAGTCAAGGTCTAGAGATAAAAGAGAGAGATGGTGGCCAAATGAGGTATAAGATCCATAGTTCAAGATAATAATGAGAATGTGATAATTTTTAGTGTTGTTATAGGTTTTCATAGGTGTTTTAACCAATTCTAAGGTTAAATATTGTAATAAAAGGCATGAAAATAAGTTTTAAGGTCTCTCAAGTACACAAAATGAAGAGTTGTCTACTTGAGAAGGTGTTTCAAGTGTTATTTGGTATGTTTAGAACTTTCATGAGAAACTAGGATATTCATGGTAGATGGAAAATTTTCCTAGCCCAAATTTACAATCATTATTTTATATAATGAGGGATTATGCTTTATGAATAATTTTTAAGACTAGAAGATGTTTTAACCCTAAAATAACCTTAACAATAACCTGATGTGAAATATCTAGTTCAAAACAGCCTAGAAAAATCTCATATATATATATATATATATATATATATATATATATATATATATTCCTATAGGAAAGGCCTTGTTTCTAAAAATTTTTTGCAGTAGATAGAGTTGACCAAGTAAAATTTAATAAATAGATGGAGGACAAATCTTGAGACTTTTATTTGATGTACATGGTGGTTTATGATTAGGTTATATCCTACAAGTATGTTAAACTAGTCATACAAGTTGACCTATCACTAATAGACCTAATGATGTAGATAGTGAGAAAACTAGGTAGAAGTGAAAAGTTGATTTGGGATGTATTATTATGGATTAAGGATGAATAAAATTGTATGGTAATAATTTTAAATACCTATAATACATGTTCATATTGTATATAATATTTTTATATCATTTTGTATGACAAAATGTTACTTAAAAGTTGACTTATCTAGTTCTGATGTGTTTGTTAGGAGAGAAATCCAAAGATTGGTGTATATATATAATATACATTAGATCTTAGTGTTTTTATATTTTTATATGTTATTAATATCTATAAGGATCATATTAATTAATTTTAATTCTTTGAATGTGTCTACACAAGTGTTGGGATTTAAAGTCATCAAGATTGGTCTTCAAGGCAAAATGGTAGTTATGGGTAAGCAAGTTACAGAGATGAGTTTGAGACTCAATACCATGATTTGATGTATATAATGTAAATAATTATGTTTTTTGGGACTTTAATTATCTATCCATGTTTTTAAAAAATTTAGAAGTTAGTTTAAGAGGTTGAAACACTAAAGCTAAAATGGTTTGTCTGGATGAGTAAGGACTGTGAGAGAGGTCAACAAATTGGTCTATAAGACCAATAGTTTCCATTAGAGATTATGATACTTTTTTTGGAGGTTATTATAATGATGTTTTAGTATTATATTCATTAATTTTAAGAATTTAAGTGTGTTATTTTAGGTTTCACAAGTACACGTTTCCATGATTGTGTTTTGAGGCTAGTTGGTAGTTCTAAGTGGGCTACTTGTAGAGAAGAGCTTAAGATTGTATACCCTAATTTGAAGCATATAATGAATTTTTGATGACCCTAAGGTCATAAGGTTTATATATATGTGATTATTTTCCATGGTTGTGTTGAAAAATTGTTTTTATGTTTTAGTTGTTCAAGACAAATTTTTTATGTAGGCACAAGTCTACTATGAATAATGTCTTGAGAAGGGATTCAAATGGTGGTTGGAAATAAAAGGTATTGTGGACCTAAAGTGAAGCAAAAAAGGTATATTTTATTTTAATATGAGTTGTTCCTATTATATTTGGGGTTTTTAATCATTTTAAGAAAGACAATATGTAACATGTGTTTTACTCAAATTTTGCTTTTCTATTTATAAAAGAAAGGTAAAACTAAAAGAGGGGTAGACATTGGTATAACTTGAATGTGGTGTGTGATCCATGATATAAATAGTTTTAGATAATATTATTTGGCTTGAGAAGATGACCTATAATAAGAGAGAACTAGAAAAGGGTTGGTTAGTTAAGTAGGTTGGGTTGATTACCTAGTAAGCTAGATCCAAGAAGCGTGAGCTATCTAAGAGTCTATCATTCCACCTTTTGATACAAGTTAATGTCAAAAAGAAATGTTACATAAATGAAATTACTTAATATAAAGAAGTAAATACATTTCAAAGAAATGTTAGTGTTCTTAAAAAATAACATTAAGGTAAATGCTAAGTGGTCAAAGAATGGTTCAGGTAGGGTCAAGTTGTTTTTTCTAGTCTGTAAGGTGATAGAGGTTTCATAAAATAGGGTTTTAGTTAAGGTTGGTGGGTATTTTATGCTTGATGGTTTTGGTTAGGTTGGTCCACATAGTGACCATCAATAGTTAGGGTGATCATTAGTGGTTGGAGTAACTATCGATGGTTAGGTGAATATCAGTAGTTTGATAGTTGATCATCAATGGTTAGGGTGACTATCAATAGTTTAATAGCCAACCATCAATGGTCAGGATGACCATCCATGGTTATTTTTGATAGGTCTATTTCAAGTTAAGGGTTAGATCTACAAGTTAGAGGTCATAAGGCATTACACATTAAATAATTTAGGCTTAGTTGATTGGTTAAGAGGTCATACGTATATATTTAGAAGTGGTTTGGTTCATGTAGAGGTGTTAAAATGAAATAGAGTAACTAAATAATGCAATATGGATAATTAGCTTTTTTTTCAAAGTTAGTAGAAGATGTTGGTGAAGCTTGGAGGAGTTTTGGAAAAGTAATGGTGCCTATGGTTATAAAGAAATTTTGGTAGAGTTTTAGGTCTTTGTTATTCGAGCTAGTTGGCTTGAATCAAGACCTACAAAATTAAATCTTGATGAAGAGGTCTTATCCAAAAAGATCATGGATCCTTTCTTGGTCTTATTCTCTTTCTTTTATAGGAAAAGAGAGATGGAGTTAGAAGGTTCCATAAGATTTTTGGCTACCTAAAGCTAATGTTCATGATGAACTAGCTTACCACCTACACTAAATTCTTGATACATTAACTCACACGTGGATCAAGTAAGTTTAGGTGATGACTATCAACGGTTAGAGTGTCGACCATCAGTGGGCAGAGTGCCAACCGTCAATGGTCAAAATGACAATTGGTAGTTGAGTTTGAAAGGGTGAAGGGTTAATTTTGGTTAAGGTGGGTTAGAAAGTGAGTTAGTCAAAGAGTGTTTTGACTTAGGTTTGTATTTGAAAAGGTGTGAATGGTAGGTTGGGTATCTAGTGGTATTCTGATATATAGAGCTATAGTGTGTAATTTTTTAGTATCTACATTTTCCCCTATTTTTATGTAGTTTGTATCAACAAGATGTATAATAAAAATGGATTATGGGTCAAAGGTTTGGTTGCATTGAGTATGAGAAGAGGTGATCTTTTTCCCCTTTTTGTATCAATAAGATATAAAAAAAATAGATTATGGGTCAAAGGTTCAATTTCCCCAAGTATGGGAGGAGGTGATCTTCCTCAAATTGTGAGTTGATGATGTGAAATAATATTAGGTTTAAGTTTGATAAGTGGTAATGGTGATGAAAAGATAGGTGAGAAGGGTGGTTGGTGATGTTGGGAATTGAGGCACAAACATATGTTCAAAATTCAAATAAGTGTGATAGTCAAGATCATGCATAGACTAAGTTACCATAGTTAGTTAATATTAGTTAAATTTTAGAAGGACAAGTGATAGGGTAACTAGGCCCTAGCATTAAGCATAGCTAATCAGGTTAATATATAAGTATTTTATAAAATGTCAATGTCTCATAGGTATACAGGGTAGGAAGTTCTCCTGAGAAGACAAAATGTTTGGTTGTACACAAGGTGGTACAAATTCAAATGTTCAACATGGTAGGGTAATTAGTGTAGTCAAAAGGACCAAGGCAAGGTCATCACAAAATATGTGAATAGTTTGGGTTAAAAATGATCAATGTCAAGGTGGACATGGTTGTATGGTTGGTTGGTTGGAACGGGTATTACCCAATGATTTATGGTTATTTTTTAGAGAATATGTGATCTTATAAGGTTGGTTAGTGGTGTTCAAATGGGTTACCCTAATTTGATGTACCACTTAGTTCAGTTGGGTAAAAGGTTTGGTAGAGAAGGGTAATCTCCAATGGTTAATGTTTTTTAGAGAAAGGTAATATCTAAAGTTTTGGGTATAAGGTGACTCCCCAATGGTTGGGTGGTGTTTCAAATGGGTTACCCCAATTTGATGTACCAATTGGTTTGGGTTTTGTAGGAGAAATTTTGCATAAAAAGGTAATATCCAATGGTTTATGGTTAAGGTAAGGGTAGGTTAGAGAAGGGTAATATCCAAAGGTTGGGTTTCATTTAGTGGAGAAGGTGCTCTCCAAGGTTTGATGGTTTGGTGGAGAAGGGTAATATCAAAATAGATTCATTGATTGGTTAGTTTGATGGGTTGGTATCAATGACTCAAAAGGGGGAAGACACATCTTCCTAAGTGGTCATGAAAGTATAATGAGAATATTAAATTCTCTAATTGACAAATATTGTGATAACAAGATGGGTAGGCTTATAAACATAAACTCCTATCATGTTTTTGCTTTGTTGTTAGTAAGATGGATTAAAAAGGTAGTTTGATCATATGGTGTTAAGTATGCTTTAAAATCCCTTGATTTGTGGAGGAAAAAAGGGGATATATATGGTAGGTAGTGGATGATAGGGTAAACTTCTTGTGGGGATAACTTACCCCTTTTATAGGTGACCTAGGAACTATGATAGACAAGTCCATGCTTTAATGCTAGGTGTATACTTATATATGTGGGGAGTCTACTGATGCTATTGTGAAAGCTAATTATAGCTTTCTTAGGATATTTTAGTGTTGGATTTTGATATAAGGTTTTTTATTATTGTGTTTGATATGTTTGGGAAGTTGATCAATGCTAAAAGATTCAAATAATTTATTTTGACAAAGTTGAGTTAGCCATCCTTCAAGGGAGTGGTCTAAGTTTGGATTTGTTTATGTTAGGTATTTTTTCTTCAAGAGAGAAGTATACCTTATGTTAAACCAATTTTAGATTTTAGGCAGCTATTTTTAAGGGAGAAGTTTCCATGCTAGAGATGTTGGACCCAAGTGATATTTAGGTATCCCAAATTATTTTGATGCTAGTTTAGACATGGGAAAGTCTATTTAGGCTTAGAGGTTTAACTTTATAAAGGAAAAACCTTAGAACACAAGAGTTTAATGATAAGAGAAAGGGGTGGTTTTGAGATATAATGACCATGGGATTTTATTCAATTAGGGATGAAAATTATACATGAAAACTATGCCATGGGTAGAGCTATGGTATCCATGCTAAGGATTAGGCTAAGTTTATGATGGATAATCACATGATCCTATTTTTAATTGGTTATCAAAAAATATAAGGAGATGAATTTGATTGAAAATAAGGGATGAATTTAAGTTAGACACAAGATGACAAGGGACCTAGTTTAACTAAAGAATAGGTGTGAATTAAAAACCATTTGAGAAGGTTGTGGTTATGATATGACCCAAATTCATGTTTAAATTAATGGTTGATGTCAATCAAAATATTAAATATCCCAAAATTATATTTCAACACTTGCTTAGACATAGAAAACATTTGGATTGACAAAAAGGTAATATTGGTTAGGTGATAGTTTGGTGGAAAAGGGTAATTTCCAATGGTTAAGGGAGAAGATGACTCCAAAATAGGTTGTGTGGTGTCTAAATGAGTTGTCCTAGTTTGGTATACTAGTTATTTTAGGTTAGGTTGATGGAAAAGGTACTCTCTAAAGTTTGGGGGAGAAGGTAACTCCCAAATAGATTGGCTGGTGTCTAAATGGGTTACCCCAATTTGGCTTACCACTTGGTTTAGGGTGGGTTGATGAAAAAGGTACTCTCTAAATGTTGGGGGAGAAGGTGACTCCAAATAGGTTGGGTGGTGTCCAAATGGGTTGCCCTAATTTGGTATACTACTTAGTTTAGGTTGGGTTGATGGATAAGGTACTCTCCAAAGGTTTGGGGAAAAGGTGACTCCAAAATAGGTTGGTGGAGAAGGGTATTTTATAATGGTTGGGGGAGAAGGTAACTCCTGAATGGGTTGGTGGAGAAGTGTAATCTCTAATTGTTTGGGGAGAGAAGGTAACTCCTAAATAGGTTAGGTGGTGTCAAAATTGATCTCCCAAATTTGGTATACCACTTGGTTTAGGTTGGGTTGATGGAGAAGGTACTCTCTAGTGGTTTCATGGTTAGGGTAAGGTGGTTGGTTAGGTTGGTAAGTCAGATAAAAGTAATCTCCAAAGGTTAGGTAGGTTGGAGGAGAAGATGACTCCACTAGGTAGGGGGAGAAGATGATTCTATAATATGCTTGGCTGGGTGAAGGAGAAAGGTAATCTCTAATAATTTAGGGTTGGTTTGTTGATAGGTTTGGTTAATAGGTTGAGGAAAAAATTCTAAGAGTTAGTTTGGTTAATTGTTAAGGTATGGTTTGGGTTGATAAATGGTCAAAGCCTCATGTAGGGAAAGTTCCCCTAGTTTTCTCTTTCTATGGATGGTCAAAAATGGGAAAATGATCCCAAGGTAAGGTTTTGGTTAATAAGAGAGTTTATAAGGGGTGAAGATGACTTCATCCAACTCCTTAAAGGGGTTGTTAGTTTTTAGTGGTTAGTAGGTCAAGTTTTTAGGTGGTGGTTCAGGTAGGATTTCTTCTATTGCAAAAATGCTAAAAAAATGTTTTTAGATCTGAATTAGGTAGGTTAGAGTAGGTTTGGTAGGTCTTATGGGTTGATATTTTTTTGGGTTGTTGTAAATGTTAGTTCTGATTAGGTTAAAAGGTATGTTGATTATGGTTTATTGATTTGGTGTAGAGGTTGGTATGATTGGTTAACAAAAGTAAGATAAATGGTTGAGTTGGTTTGTTGGTTGGGTTGATTTGATTATTTGGTTTAGTTGGTGAAGTAAGGTTGGGTGGATGGT
This sequence comes from Torreya grandis, assembly GCA_037957365.1. Lineage (NCBI taxonomy): Eukaryota > Viridiplantae > Streptophyta > Pinopsida > Cupressales > Taxaceae > Torreya > Torreya grandis. The sequence goes on from JARHVA010009985.1 coordinate 26,973, forward strand.
TATAGGTAATGTTAGGTTGATGGTAAGTTTGGTTAGGTTAATGGTAGGTTTGGCTTGGTTGATGGTAAGTGAGGTAGGGTAATGGTTGTTAAGGTAGGGTTAATGGTAAGTTCCAAAAAATTGGTAAGTGAAAGAGGTAGGTTGGCTGGTTAATCCACTAATAGGTGAAGTGGATAAGGTTGGTTAGTTGGTTCCACTTGGGTAAGTGGAAAAGGTGGGATGGTTTCCTTAATTAAGATTTTGAAGGAAAGTTGATAAGGTTACACTTAGTTATCAAGTGGCTTGGTTAAGGGTTGGATTATGGTTTATTTAGTTATAGGTTGACTAAGAACCAAATCCAATGGATGAAACTAGTTATGTTAAGATATTTGGTTATTAGTGTGCACAATAATGTGTGTAAAAATAGGTTCAATAATGTATTAATCTTGAGTTTGTGAGCTAATAAATTGGTTTGATGAGGTTAATTAGTTTGATAGGTTTGGTTAATTTGATAGGTTGGGTGGGTTTGATTTATTGGGTAAGGTTGATAAGGTGGATTGGTTTAATAGGATAGGTAAGGTTGATAAGTTGTTTGGTAGTTGTTGGTTGGATGGAAAAGAGGATAGACCAAATCTCAGTGTTGAGATAAAGAGGGCTGCCTCAAAGTGGGTTAGGGTAGGTGACCTAATGGTTGATGAGGTTAGATAGGTTGAAGTTGTGGTTGGTTATGATAATATTAAAGTTGGTTTTGATGGGTATGATGATGGTTAAATGGTAGTTGATAAGTTTTTGGTTAGTTGTAGTTGATATTTGATTGGTTGTAGGTGAGGATTGATTGGTCATGGGTATTGAAAACTGATTACTCTACTTTGATTATATAGTCTATTAACATTGTAACCATCTTAGGTGTTAGTTAATAGTTTTTTGGTTGGTTATAGATGAGGTATGATAGGTGATAGGTAGGATTTGATTGATTGTGGGTGAGGTTGGGTTGGTTTTTGATGAGGTTAGGTTGGTTTTAGGTAAGGTTAGGTTGGTTATATGTTAGGATAGGTTGGTTGTAGGTAAGGTTATGATCATAATTGGCTCGTGATGCAAGTTATCACTCTAAGGAAAGATGGTTTTTATCTAAGATCTTAACATAATTAGGATCTCAAGGAGAGAATATAAGATAGTTCCCCATTAGACAAGGCAATGGAGGAAATATGGTGGAAGGTAGGTTTATCACAATTCAAAACAAAGAGTAGACAAGAAAAATTCAAAAAAGGCAAAACACACACTAAAGTATGTTACCTCCTAGGGTTATTTTTAATCTCTCTTTTGGATTATGCCTTAAGCTAGAAAGAAGATGTGAAGATTTGGTTTGTAATGTAGTTACTAGAAGAGAAGTTTATTATTGGTTTTGGGTTAGTTATGGCTCTCAAAATCTATATTGAAAGTTACTACATGGCTTGGTATTGGGGCCTACCCCCTCAATTCACACATCATAGTAATAAGTATGTCAAGTGATTAGCCAATATATACTATTTTATAGAGTTTAGACTCAAACAAAGAGCTAAGTTTTGGTTTCTCTTTTTGGTAGTGAAGTCCAAGTAAGATAGCCAAAGGGTGAAGGTTTATTGCTAGGTGATGAAATCCTAGTCAGGCATTATGTCAGGTGTTAAGATGTGTTTATTGATGTAAGTGGTTTTGTATGTGTGTGATAAAGAGGTGAAGATATGATTGATTACTTTGATTTTAATTTAAATAAATGAGCTAAACATGCAAGCAATCAATGTATGTAATTAATTTTATACCCAAAATATTTTTTTTCAATTTTATTATATGAGGATAGAATAAAGAATTTAAGGGGACTAGATGTAACTAGGTCCCACTAGGTGTGCTAGAATGTTTTACTTAAATTTTGATTTTTTGTTTATATAATAAAGGTAAAACTAAAAGGTGGCAGAGGTTGGTAGAACCTAGATGTGGTGTGCAATCTATGATCCAAATGGTTGCAGATACTCTTCTTTGGCTTGGGAATATTACTTGTATTAAGAGACAACTAGAAAAGGGTTGGTTAGTTAAGTAGGTTGGGAAGATTGAATAGAAAGATAAATCCAAGCATGAGCTATTTAGGAGTTTTTCAATCCACCTTTTGATACAAGTTAATGTCAAAAATAAAAGTTATATAGATTAAAGTACTTAATCTATATAAGTAAATACTTTCCAAATAAATGCTAGTGTTTTAACAAAATAATATTAAGGTAAATACTAAATGTTCAAAGAAAGGTTTAGGTAGGGTTAGGTTGATATCTCTAGTCTGTGAGGTGAAAAAGGGTTCATAAAATAGGATTTTGGTTAAGGATGGTGGGTATTTGGTGCTTACTAGTTTTTTTTAGGTTGGGTCCACATGGTGACCATTAGCAATTAGGATGGCCATAAATGGTTAGAGTAACCATCAATAGTTGGGTGACTATCAATAGTTTGGTAGTTGATAGTTAGTGTTTAGGGTGATTATTGATAGTTTAGCCTCTGACCATTAGTGATGAGGATGACCATTGATGGTTACTATTGATAGGTTTGGTTCAAGTTAAAGGTCGGATCTATGGGTTAAAGGTCAAGAGTAATTATACATTAGGTTATTAGGGGTTAGTTAATTAGTTGAGAGGTTAGAGGTAGTTGGTTAGAAGTTTTCTGGTTTAGGTAGAGGTGTCAAAATGAAATAAACTAACTGAATAATGCAAGACATATACTTAGCTTTGATATTGAAGTTAGCAGAAGATGTTGGTGAAGCCTAAAGGAATTTTGGCAGAGTAACGGTGTCTATGGTTACAAAAAAAATTTGGTAGAGTGTTAGGTCTTTATTATTCTATTTGGTTAACTAGAAGGAAGACCTACAAAATAAAATCTTGATGAAGAGTCCGTGTCCAAAAATATCATAGATCATTTATTTGTCCTTCTCTCTTTCTTTTATAGGCAAAGAGAGATGGAGGTAGAAGGTTCTATAGGAGGTTTGGATACCTAAAGTTAATGTTCATTATGTGATAGCTTGTTGTATGCATTTACTTTTTTATGCATTAGCTCACACATGAATCAAGTAAGTAATTTTAGGTGCTGATCATCAGTGGTTAGAGTGTTGACTATCAACGATCAAATTGTTGACCATCAACAGTCGAGTGTCGAAGGGTGAAGGGTTAAGTTTGGTTAAGGTGGGTCAGAAGGTGAGTTGGTCAAAGAGTTTTTTGACTCAAGTTTGTGACTGAAATGATTCAAATTTTAGGTTGGTAATCAAGGGTTATTTTGACATATAAAATTTTAGTGTGTGGTTTTCTAGTGTCTACAACATGCTCTAATAAAGGCCAAAATGAACTAGGTTTCCTTAAGGCCTAAAAGAGGTTTTGGTCATTTATGATGTGACCAAAATATTGCAATGTTTGGTTCATGTTTGACATGTGTTATATTACCTATTTAATGGGTAATCCAAGTGTTCATGTGTGAATGGAAAACCAAGGTGTGTGAGATCAAGTGACTTATATAATACCAAGGCTAATTAGACCTATTTATTTGTGTTAAACAAGTGGGTGTGAAAATGAATAAAATAGCAAAAAAATAAGAAGTATGAGGTCATGTGTACCATTATAGGGGTGAAATTATATCTAAAAAATTTTTAAATATGAGGATTAAGGTCATATTACCTAATCAAGTCAAGAAGAGTGTTAGTTGAGCAAAGAAGGCTAGCAGCCAGTTTGAAAGGAATAGAAGTGTGTGAAGAGATAAAGAAGAGGACCATCATATATTCAATATTGTAAAAAATAAACATATGGAAGGAAGATGTCTATTTGGATGAGTGGTTTCTTGGTAAAGAGGTGGCTAAGTTGGTACTAAGTCATTAAGGGAGTTGGTGTTTCCTTGCAAGTGGGTATTTGCTAAAGACTCTATCAAGTTGGTGCTTAATAGACTGGGGTTGGTACTCCAAGTTGAGTGGGTGATAAATTGAATTTAATTTATTGATCTATAAGATTGGTTTTCCAAGCTATGGTTTGTTGGTTTTATTCCCCATGATATTTCCCCACATAGATGATGTGTTCATACTTGCTATGTGTATATTCTCTTTACTATGTTAGGTGATATTGCTCATATGATGACATATATTGAGGAATGATTAGAATATATAAAATTAAAGTAAAATTTTATATGTAAACTAATTCATCCACACCCTCTTATTCATCTTTCTTCCATCAAGGCATATGCACTCATTATCTAAGACATGAGATACTAGTTTCTAGGTTTTTTAGATATAAAAGATAAATAAAATATAGATGCAAGGTATTATATATAATATTGGCATCAAACCATTTATATTATGACACATGAATATGGTTTAATCATAAAATTTATCATAATTTACAATGTTAGAACTAACTATGGGGAATGTAACTTGTTAATTCACATTCACACTTTTGAAATTTCTATTTTCCAAGCACATTCCATGGTAGGTAGTAGTGAGCACACTTGAATATATAAGTAAGTATATAGAGGTTTATTATTTTTAAATTATTAGTGTGGTTAATATTAAATGCCCTTAATATCCCTAGAATTAATCTTTAAGGCCATATGTGGCTCCCACATTCCATATTGGGGTTAGAATATTAGTGCAAAATTAGTTACATGGGTTAATATAGTTTAGATTTATATGACAGGTAATAGCCTTGAAACTATTGCCTTTGTTTTTTCAATTAGGGTTGGGTAATTTTCCTTCCAAATACATGGAATTATCTTAGTTACATAAAATTGGGGATTGATATCCCTTAATTATGTAAAGGGTTCAACAAGAGGAACCATTCTCCAATGCTTCAACAAGGAAGCATCATCTTTAACAAGTGCTAGGGAAAAATATTTCACCCATATAAAAGTGTAATATTTCCTTGTTTTCAAATTTAAATTTTCAATTTGTGTATTTTAAAATTTCATTTCGTTGACATTGATTACTACATTTTCATTACATATTTTTTTGGAGTAGGATAAATGTTTGGATCATCTCATAAATAAAAGTGTGTTTTACACTCTCATGTACATCTCTTTAATTTTTTAATTCTATTATTTATATAATACTACAATAATAAAATAAAAGGGGGGGAATTTTAAAAACTAAAATATGGCATTTGGTGCTTTAAAATGTCAATTTGAATTACCTACACCTTACATGACTTTTGCATACATACATGATATCCATTCACCATTCTCTCACATCCACATGCCTTCTACGAGTCTAACCTTCCCAAGTTACTCTTAGTCACCTATAATAAATCTAATAGTCTATGTTAAAATAGTTAATTTATCATACTTAGACATCTATAGATAATTATATTGGTTTTCTTATCTTCTCAATAGTAACACTAGACTCAAAACATACCATCTGATGGTAATGTTTGAGTCTATCAGTTTCATCTTATTCCAAACACTAGTAATATTTCAATTTAAAATCATTCTTAAGAGTCAACCTATACATTTAAAATTTTAATGACATGATAAACTATCCAAAGAGTATCATATAAATTGAAAATAGG